>JAGDQP010042652.1:0-16479 GCA_022664845.1 Lepisma saccharinum
TTTAGAATTAATTCGATAGGTGATTTCTTGCATTGAGACTATTACGAATCCAACGGTGTATGGCTCACCTCTGTCGCACTTTCAGTTACTGAGGTCTAGGAGAAGTACTAATGGAGAATACTAAACGATTCAGAAGGACCTTGCCACATTTAGGATCAAACTGCTTAATTTCACCACCGTTTCAGATCATGACGAATCCAACGGTGTATTGTTCATATCTGTGTGACTTGTAGTTACTTAGATCGAGGGAGGGAAAAACATACCATTTAAAATTACATGGGAAAAATGGAGAAAACTAAATAAATGAAAAGGACCTGTCAGTTTTGGAGTCAAAGTCATAAGTTTCCCCACTGTTTCAAATAATAACCAATCCAACGGTATGACTGAACTGTGCTGAGATTCAGGGAGGGCAGACAGACAGACAGGACAAACCCTATATATTTCCTTAATCACTGACGTTCATGCGAGTGCGCTAATAAATAACTTAAACAAATTGGCGTCCGACAAGATCCGTGAAAATATGAATATGTGTAAAAAATTCCTTGTCCCTTCTCCTCGCATATGAAGTACGTACGAAATAAGTTTTGTCCAACAATTTGTACATAAAATCACTGTGTTCATTTTCGTCTAATATTATAGCCTAATATTCAAAACCACGCGAATCTCATCAACCTGAACCCACTCGAAAGACATAAATAAATAGGATTCCGTAAAATCGGCAAATAGAGTTTCCCGTATAATACGAAAACATTCATCCAGGAATATCATACTGAGAAGAAATTGGAATACTTTAACAATTTTGTTTAAATAGTAAGAGAGTGCTTAAGTTAAAGATTTGTTTTGAACAAAATTACATTCATATAGGCAAGTTTATAGCCAACAACATGTGAAACCTCCTCAATAATATTTGTTTTCCAAAATAAAATTATTTTATTGGATTTTATTTAAATTTTATCAATATCACATACGTATTTAGTAATATATAATATCACGTACATGGGACTATTTGTAACGAATTCTTCTGGGTAATGCGCATATTATTCCGTTGAATGTATTATAATCCTCATCTATCTTAAAATAAGCACAATTCGCTCTATCGAGATTTCTGGCTTCTTTAGGGAACACTTCATTTCTTACATTCTTAAGATATATATTCTTTACTTTACAATGATCATGTTTATCATCCTCTTTAGTCTGATTTATACTTCTACCCGTTTGAAAATTAGCAATTATAAACTCAGACATATTAAATTGTCTCAAAAATGCCTGGTTACATTCAAACTCAAATAACGAAGCTGACATATATCTTTGAATACACGTGAATACTGGTACACGTGAAATGAACGCTTGATTTTAGGTTCTTTCAAAATACTCAATTTTAATTCACTGGCAATTAGATACATACACAATTATGGACATTCCATCACCAAAATTTTATATATATTTTCCCATTATGAGTTTCGGTTGCACAAGTTTCTACTTGTACAAAACAGCTTTAATATTATTTTTATTTATAACAGTAATTCTTAACACTTTAAACACTACTTTTTCATAGCTGCTTAACCATTGTATATTACCAAGAAATATGTTGCACAGGAGTTACCATGGAGTCTCTCTAGGACCCCATATAGGAATGTAGCTGTAGTTGTATTGGAAAGAAAATTTCTAAATATATATCAAATTCATTCATTTGCTATTTAATATATAGCTGAGGTGTTTAAGTAAAGACGTAGTAGTGCAATGTTAAAAAAGAAACATCATGATGAGTTGAATATCTCTAGGAACAATATCAGTAAAGGGATGGTTGCTTTATAACATACATAACACCAAATATAAGAGAAGGAAGAAAGAAATTTTTGTATTGAGCTAAAGAAGTTATTGTTTCAGAAAATGAATATAGCTTAAAAAGCCGTAGTATTTAGAATCAGAATTTGTCAGTATCACATCATCAGAATATCGTTAACCCAATAGAGTAGCTATAAAAACAAATGATCAAAATGTAACAATTGGTAATATTAGTAAATTGCTTGGGTTTGAATATGACCAACAATTAAAAATAACGAAATAGTTATTTGATAAAAATAACGAAGTCCCACTAATTTCACGAAATGAATATTCTTTGCAATATAGCTACTGGTATGTTTTAAAAATGCTGAATACACGCATAGAGAAACAGGGACTGTATCTACATTCATAACAGCCGTAGAAAATGAACAGTATTATTTACCTTTATTATTTATCTTTTATTCTTTCCTTTATCAAGAGATAGAATCGACATCTTCGAAATAAGAATAGCAAATAAGCATGAGAATTAGATTAATTTTGGTAGAGCAACTATAACTGTTCTTTTGCAAATGGAGATGCTCTATTAAATATATGGATAGTATTGAAACTTTTTACTTATGGAGTTTTACTGGTAATAGAAGAACATTTAAAAACATAAATGAACTAAACATTGATATTGAATTTTATTTTATGTGGGATATGGATTCATTTATCATCACAGAGCAGACCGAAATGTGAAATTCAAAACTGTATGTGTAGCTGCTGAAGAAAATGTGGTGAAAATGATACGATAAAAATAGATCATTTATTGCCTATCTTGTCTCAAATAGAAATTCGAAAGAATGTAGTAGTATCAAATAAGTTAGAATGATCAGGAATACATCAAACAGTATTTGAAACTCTGCAGTCCACTGAGCATGTTGCTCTTAATAAAAGCTGGTTTCTAAACAGTTACAAGTTTAGGAGGGGAAATATATTACCATTCTATATCTCTAAGATTAATACCAGGATTTTTAAGCGGTTATGAAGAAGTAGTATGGAGAGGTTTACGAACTACTGTTACAAATGAAAATAATATTAAAGTTGTTTTGTCCAAGTAGAAAGCATCAACCGTTTGTGCAGCCGAAACTCATAATGGGATAATAAATATAAAATATTTGGTGATAGGAAGGCGAATAATTGAGTATGTATCTAACATTGCCAGTGAATTAAAATTGAGTATTTCAAAAGAACCTAGAAACAAGTGTTCATTTCACATGTGCCAGTGTATTCAAAGAGATATGTCAGCTTCATTATTTGAGTTTAAATGTAACCAGGCATTCTCTGTGAAAATTTGTATGTCTGACTTTTTAATTGTTAATTTTCAAACAGGTAGAAGTAAAAATCAGACTAAAGAGGCTGATAAACGTGATCATTGTAAAGTAAAGAATATATATCTTAAGAATGTGAGAAATGAAGTGTTCCGTAAAAAGCCAGAAATCTCCATAGAGCAAATCGTGCTTACTTTAAGATAGATGAAGATTATAATACATTCAACGGAATAATATGCGCATTTCCTAAAAGAATTCGTTACAATAGTCCACTGTACGCGCGTATATAAGAGCGTATCTGTAAATGGAAGAGCTTATATGCAGAATGTACTTGACTTTGCAGAAGATGTATCTCATAATACTATTTGATATTGTAATCTAATTTATAAAAACAATATTTATCATCACAAGAGGAAAGTAGAGAAAAGTTTTCAATATTATTTTATTATGTTTAGAACGCTTTTATGGAGGTTTCTATAATACCATAATTGATACTTTTCTATACAATAAATGACGATATATATTGACTTTTAAACAAGCTTGGAAAACTTTAAACCAAACCACTCATTAGTATAAGATAGTTAAAAATGAATAAGGAATATACAATTGAAAAGATCGATGAGATTGATACCAAGTTTGGAAAAATGTTAATTGAATATTTAGAATTTAGGACATTTCTTCGTCCTAGATTTACTAAACATGTGACGGATAACGTAATAGGAAAGATACTTAAAATGAATTAGCTGTTAAATATACAGGATACAAAGATGATTATCCCTTTGCAGAATTTTGTTCATTAAAATTAATGCGTGCTTATGGAGTTATCCATTAATGCGGTAAATAATCGATTACATTTTAAAGTTTCAAAGTAGAAGATGGTCGACGATTCTTTCCAAATAGTCGTTATACAGAGAATTACATTTTTCTGTATCTTGATATACTTATTCGCTGTCACTCTTATTTTTGTATTCGTGGTTTGTGGACATGATTACTTTATTGGTTCCGATCGTTCCATAACTCGGTACCCATCCACCGTGTAACTTCTTTGAGATCCGCTCATTTTGTGTTCGTTACCGCAGGTGTTAGAATATTTTTATTGTATAGCCTGCGACTATGTCACCTTTACATTTCCTGGGACGCTCCCTTGGGAGAAGTAAGACAAAATTAGACAAAGCGTCCAAACAGGGTCTCGATCCCAACTAGGTGAGACAAAAGGCCTGCGGTTATAATATTTCGACAACGAATTTAATGTACATTCTAATTTGTGGGTTGTTAAACGAAAATGGGAAATAAAACTCTATAATGTACGTGATTTTTAAAGCAATGTATTTTATTGCAATTTATGTTAAATTCATATAATACTATCTGAAATATCACTATTTCAAAATTATCATATTAACCATATGAATATTAGAATCATGAACTTTATATTCAAGTTATTCCCTCAACAGTAATGTTGATTTACAAATGTAAATTTCAAAATATTGGATTCCGAATATTGAATCTAATTCATTTTCGAGTTTATCCTTTGTTGTAAATATAAGTTAGTATTGCTTTATGTTGTTCATTTCTTACATCTGCATTTGCTTGTATATTTTTGCATTTAAAGCTAAAAATTTATAATTTTCATTTTTCCAACGGTATTTTAATTAAATGTCATATTTTCTTTTCTCAAGAGCACACTCTATGTACCAGAGTTCGAAATATGTTTGATCTTATTTTATATTTGTTTAATTATTGTTTCATGGAATTTGAATATAATCCAATTATGTCCTTTCATTATTCTGCTTTTGTAAGTTAAATATCAGTACACAAAACTTTTACATTAATGAATTAACAAACTTGATTGAACTCATAGAATGAAACTACTATTGACCCGAAATCAATATCGCTCTTTCAAATTTTTCGTATTATTAAGTTCTTAATATAATTCAACAAATTTTGTAACTTTTCGATTTTTAAATTTTCAATTCACATTTTCATTTATTATATATAAATCAACTCACAAATATATAATTCCAATTGTTCTTATCTTTATGTTTTTCTTTGTTATTCTTATGATTTGTATTATTGTAATAATGGTTGATACTTTATTCAACTAATCAATCATTCTATCCTATCAAAAGGTAATATTGTTTTAATTTTCGTTATTATTTAGAACTTTCTAAATAATTTTCGAAATTTTGTTTTCAGGATTTCAAATCTTAATTCGTAGTAAGTATGACTCCGACGTTTTCGATATTCGATTTAACATTTTGTTTTAGCACCTCCCCTTTGATAGGAATATGTTTGCAATAACATATTTTATTGAATTTAGCCCCCTCGCCGTAATAGTTTTATCTCTGAATGGTTTCGTCGCTTAAAACCCTCCTTATTTTGTTCGTTCGTTTAGATTATATCGAAATAATCCAGAGTTAGTGGAGCTTGATACGAAATCAATATTCTAACCAAAATGTGCTTGAAATTTTCAATTCCTGGGATTTTCTTTGAAAATTCTTCTGATAAAATCTTATAAGAATAACCTTTACTCTCTCCTTTGGATCCTGATATACACGATTTTTACTTATTTACTTCTAAAGCTAACAAATTGGAACCAACATATCTCAGTGCAGAAGTTTTTGTGAAACAACCACAAAGTGAGTTTATTGTTTCCTTTATTAAATTAAGAGTACGTTGAAAAAATAAAATTATAAACCTAATTAGTGAAATAATTAACGATAAATCTAATGATTAATTGCATCAAAATAGTTCGACAGTAATTTATTCATTTTTTACTTAGAATTCAACTGCTAAAATACTGTTGCATGTTATGTTTGATACGTAGGTTGATTGCAACATATATTGCATTCACTCGTCACAAAATGGCCGACAATGCAGAACTTATAACTCACATAAATCCTAACTCCTATCCTTCATCGCATTTGTAAACTTTGATGTTTTACGAGAAACCCCTCGAACTCCGTAAGAAATGAAGTTAACATATTTACAACCCACCTAAATTGCCCACTTTCTTCGTCAACTTACCTGAATTTGCAGTTACCGCCTACGATCATACTTTTGACACTGAAATATCTTAACGCATATAAAGCACAAAAAGTTTAAATATTTTAAAGTTGTTTTCTGAAGGCACCGAATACCATTTAGCACTAGAAGAACCGGAAATTTTTAACCCCTAAAAGCAATAACCATTTTTTAATACCACTTCCATAATTTTTCAATTGCTATTAATAAATATCCCCGTACCTCGAACTATATTTTTATTACTGTGTTTAATAATGGTTAGGTTAGGTTAATATGCGTGTGAAATAAAGGGAGACAATATGTATTATAATATGTATGTATGTATTCTAATATATTTCGTACAATGCACTACATATTTTAGCTTAAAATTGGATCGATTTTTGAAAGTTGAGTTCAGTTTCAGCATCACATTACAAGCATGGAAATTAAAATGTATAAAAATAGTTGAGTAAATATGTTTTTATTTTCTTAAAAAACAGCGCACACACTTGCCCTGAACCCTGTACATATGCCTTCAAGTTAGAGTGCATTACATTTCTTTCAGATAGTTTGTTTGATCAGTTTTCACTTTACACAAACTCGTTTTTAAAGCCTTTACACACATCAGAAATGTTATCTTGGTTGCAAACCTGCGCCTAGCATTGCCACTTTTTCCGAAGTTGGTTGTCTTCTTCCTAACTATCCAACTCTTTTTACTACAGGATTTTCTCTGATACTCTGCTACCCTTCTCAAGAATTTTCGTCAGCTTATTATACGACCAGTACTTCTCATTGTGCCTACTAAACCAGTTCTTCGATTCTTGAAAGTTTCAGCCAAACGTCTTCCTGTAAGGAAGTTATCACATGTCACGTTGATACCTGTTAAGGATACATTAATTTCAGCACGACGTATTATCCTAAATACATGCCACGCGGACGATCTATATCCTGTCCAAAATATGGGAATCCATTGAGCAAATATTCTGAAGTTACATCTACTAATAACCAAAATTTTACTAAAAATTTATCTGGTTTACTTGGCATGTATTGAATAAATTTGTTGCAAACTTTTGTAGGAAATTAGTCACTCAGCAGCACAGACATCTTTCTGACCGTAGTGGTTTTTACAATTGTTGATAAATCGGTACCATATGTCAGAGGCAAGAGCAAATTTATCTGTTTTCAGTCTTTGAAACCTACAGCTTTTTACATCAAATCGTAGAAACTTCATGATCTTACAAAATTTGTTCCTGATCACTGTTTCTTTGTAAAATGGTGGCCAATATGTTTTGCTCTATAAATATCTTATGGGAATACTACTTGCAATAGTTCCACAACAATAAATTTGTATTGCAAAGAATGCTTTAAGTTCTTCAAAAGTCAATATCTATTTAGTTTCACCATACTGTCTGTTAGGTTCCCTTATAGTGCCCTTGCGTACGCGTCGCAAAATTACTTCATCGAAGAAGAGATGGAAGGCACGCATGTATTCGGCCTTTACATCACAAACAGTGTACGACGAGGTACCTGGTTTTCGCGCAGAATATTATGCTTGTTGATACAGCCAGTAGTGTCTTGAGCACTATCCAGTTTTGTCCATTTTGTTCCAGCTGCACATACGAAATTGTTAGTAGGAACCATAAATATAGCATCAGATATACCATCCTCTGAAATGTCACTGATTTTCTCATCTTCACTTTTCAATGACATTTCCTGATCTCAGCAGTCATTGTTATTTTCTGAGAATTGCTGTTCATCTCCACATCCAGATTGTTCATCTTCATATCACCACCACAATAGTAACTCAAACTGTCTAATGGACCACCCTAATTATGAAGGAACATACACGTACCATAATATTCCAATGATCCAGAAGTAAGTACGGTAAGCAATAAACATTAGTTTTTATCAATTTTACACATTTCAATATTTTTAAAAAAGTAAATATATTTTCTAGAAAAACAGGTTACGTCAATCCTTCTATGAATTGTTTATGGTACGAAATAGCAAACAAGGGAGCCAGTTATTAAAATGAGTTACACTAAAACGAACAGGAGGCAGATTTATAGCAAGAGAAAAAGAAACTGCTAATTATTTATGCAACTTAAACTACTGCGTACATCCACCTAGTGTTATCAATGTAATTTTATACAATTTCCCATTGCTTAGCATTGTGCGGTCAAGAAAATGCTTGGCGGTTCTAGGTCGAAGTCCCTCTCCCCGCATTGTTATTTATTCAAACTTCATGTAAACATGTAAAATAAAAAACAAACTAAAGTCATAGAGTATGAGCGACAAACTCAAGAAAGTAGAAGAAAGAAGACAAAATATGCAACCGGAAGCATTTAGAAAAACCGTTTCGTGTTTCCAGTGTTGAAGTCGCCTTACACCAAATCTCTCTCCCAGAAGTGAAATTAAGATAAGAAATAACATGTCTGTAGCTCAGCTTCATATCCCTAACCATGCGTCTCGAATGCAATCGTATGTGTGTTAGTGGACCTCCCATATACACATATACACACACAAACCACATCCACCTTTTTCCTCTTTTCTTTCTTTGGTTTTATAAAAGAGCGGAAAGCGCGGAAAGAGCGGAATAAGATAAGACATTACAGTTCAGTATACTGTATACATATATGAGACATATAAATGGAAAAGTGAAATAATGAAAGAGGAACTTGCAAAATTATTCTCAATGTGCCTGATGTTCCGCAAAGTTGAAATAATGCAATCAACATTTTGTTATAGAAGATAGGGGACAAAGAAGGCGTCGACAACTACAAACCATTTAGTGTACTGCCAGTTCTCTATAAAATTTTCACTAAAGTTATTTTGATTCGTATTGGCTGAAACTTAGATTTTAACCAGGAAAGGAAACAAGTCGGGTTATGTCGTGTATTTAGCACAACCGCCTAAATAGAAACATTTAATGAAGTTATAGCAAGGATTAATGAATAAGAACTTACACTATGTCTAGGATTCAAAATTTTGAAAAATCTTTCGATTCTGTCTTCTTGGCAGAAGTACTAAAACCATGTGAACATCAAGGTATCAAAAGTGCATACACAAAGTTACTGCAAAACATTTACTCAACGGGTACATCTGTCATTATATTATACCAACAAAGTTTAAATTTTAAAGTTGGAAGAGGGGTATGGCAAGGAGATTCAATGTCTCCAAAACTGTGCTCAGCTGTCCTGGAAAGTATGTTACAAAATTTAAACTGGGATGAAGTTGGAATAAAGATCAATTGCGAATATCTTCATCGCCTACGATTCACTCATGATATAGTAATATTTGCTTAAAGTGCCGAAGAACTACAAACAAGAATGGAAAACCTGTTTAATGAGAGTTCGAAGATGAACCTCAAAATCAATTTAAGTAAAACAAAAGTAATGCACAATCAACATGCTGCAAAGTAGGAAATAAAGATTAGCGAAGAGGCAATAGACATTGTTGATTAGTAGGATTAACTGGACCAGTTCAAAACTTTAAATGCCAATTGAACTGATGAATAAATAGGAGATGTAAATGGCGTGGTGTTCGCTTGGAACACTTTATTTTCAAAGCAAACCACCAATGTGTCTAAAGCGTAAATTTTATAATCAATATAAAATACCTGTAATGATGTACGGATGTGAAACTTCGGCATTGTATGAGCAAGCGGCAAGCGACTCAAAGATTAAGAGTAGCATAAAGGGAAATATGGAGATGCATCCTATGCATAACTAGGAGTGACAGAAAGACAAATGAACGTTTTGTCTTCGACAAATGAATGTTTTGTTTCGCACGCAAACAAAAGTAAAATATTATAAGAAAGAATGCATAAAAATTAGTTCGCGATGGACCGGTCACATAGCTAAACGAACAGATGGAAGATGGACGACAACTATATAACATTGGATTCGTAGGAAGAAGAAGCGACCGATACCAGGTCCAAATGCAAGATCGGTAGATAGATTCAAGCGTTTATAGTAGCTACATGGATGAGGATAGCAGCACACCGTGATATGTGGAAATAAAAGGGGAAGATATTAATTCAGCAGTGGGTAGAAAACGGCTGACCATTGTGAATTTAATTTATGTGCATAATAAATTAATCAAATATATTTATAACAACAAGATCAAATTATTAGCGTTCTGGTTGTCCGATCTTAAAATGAAAGTAAACATTGCTCTAGGAAGACTTTTCCAGAGCCAACTTCCATACTCTTCCACCCGGCTGACGCAAAATGATGAATGCCCTTGCAGTGCTCTAGGCTGCACGGTATTAAAGTAGAATCCCAAGTGTAGCTCGTAGCTGCTATTTAGTAACTCTTTACAACCATATCAATATTAACAGATAGTCCTTGCTAAAATTATGCCGGTGACGTTAGTTTTGAAATGATTCCATCATACGTTTGCTATGTTTACTAATTCAATTCCAAACCGACGAAAAATATAAAACCCAGTTACCTTTCTACGCTTATGTACATGAGATTAAGTATTTCAAACTCGCAGGTTGGAAGGCAATAACACTCTTTTAATGATTCCAAGCTGGATTTGGAATCTGCAAGTAAAAGCAAAAAAATATAGAAATGTATTTATTTAGCGTGCGTCTTTAGAATATTTGTTTTAACGCAATACAATTACATTATTGCAAGTTAACATTATTCACAAAAATACTTAACATAGAAAAATATGTAATAGCTTATCTTCTAAACACCTGGAAAAAGTAGACATACCTATACCCAAGCGAATAACGTGATACTAAGATGTAGTAAATGATAGCATGTGTGCCGGTCTCAATGTAATTAAATTAAAATCAAATTCAAGTGATTAGTGTTTGATAGGTAACAGACGTATACAGGGTGTTCAGTAATTAATATGATAGCGTTTGGGAGTTAAAAGGAGACATCAAAACAAATAAAAAACTATATGGACACAAATCGCAAAGCGGCGTTCTTTTCGAGTTATGGGCGTGGGAAATTTGGCGGCACGTAACTTTGAGACGCAATAGCACAAAGACAAATGGCCGTGACACAGGCGGCGTGGTATTTCATAAAGGAAGTGATATGCGTTGTATCCAAAAATTCAAAACTCCAGAACAAGTGCGCAAGGGATTCCAAAGGAAGTGAGGGATTCCCGCTTATGTTTGCAAATAAAGATCGGTGAAAATGAGCTGGAAAGGAAAGAGGATGTAATATGAAAGTGAATTCGTCTGTGCCACGTCGATAGTGCAAACAGAATCAAAGATATGGAGAACTGTGGAGTTGCTATGAGTGGTTGCATAACTACCAGTAAATAAGTGTCACCCATACCAGAAAGATTCGTGTATTGAAGGGTAGATTAATGTCTTATCAATTCATACAACTTTGCACTCTCCATTTGTATTACCACACACACGTACTGAGTCATTTTGGTAACACATTGTTACTGAACCCACAAAATAGTGTTCTACTGTACTTTGTCGTCTAACCTGTCGTCTACAACTCGTAGATTGTCCTGTTACCTTCTGCACCCTACAGTGGAAATGACATACGTTTCAATGTATGCACTACCGCAAAACTGCAGTAATAGGTGAAGGGAACTAAGGAGGTCTGAAGAACTTTTCACCGTGTGTGCGTGAGTCCTAGAAACGTATGCTGAAGCTATGAACTAACAAAATAGTATGCAGATCAGGACGCATTCGAATAGAAGGGACAACAGAATTGGGAAACGAACAGTACAACTCAATCGTGTCCTCTTTGCACAAGCAACCACCACTGCGAAAATCTGCGGCGGACATTAAGGGTCCCTGCGACAAATTCTCAAAACAAGTATGTTTGCGATACAAGACACTCTGCACACTCACAAAGGAAACACTGGTCACTAGGTCAGTACGCACCACTTACCAAGCCCGAACTCAAGAGTACTCATTGTAACGATCCAACTGATGTATGTGAGGAGTCCATTGCATGAAGCGACATGTACTACAAGAGCTGCTGGAAGGAACGCCCACGAACAGCGATGCATGCCTCGCAACGACGACGTATGTTCGCAAAGACGCGATCGAAAACGGCTGGCATGTCTCGGATTTCCTCAGCCGCAGCTGAAATGCGTGCCACGAGATCTTCCTCCGACTCTACCGGGGTCTCATACAACAATCCCATGTGACCCCACAGAAAAAACATCCAGTGGCGTAAGGTCAGCCGAACGTGGTGGCCATTCTCTTGGACCACCACGGCCAATCCATTGTTGTCCAAAGGAAGTGTTTAAATGATCTAGGACAACCCGTGTGAAGTGGGGAGGGCACCGTCGTGTTAAAACCACATGTGCAGTAGGATTCCAAGAGGAATGTTTTGCAGTAATTCCGGCAGTATCTCCTGTAAAAAGATTAAGTAGTTGGCACCGGTGAGACGTGCTGGGAGAAGATATGGTTCAATAAATCGTCCATTTATGATGCCTGCCCATACGTTCACACTGAATCGTTCCTGAAATGCGCGCTCTCGAACACAATGAGGATTTTCGACTGCCCATATGTGGCTATTATGACAGTTAAACACACCATCCCTAGAGAAGGTCGCCTCGTCAGTGAAGAGTATCAGTTGAAGAAATGCAGGATCCTCTGCACAGCGCTGAAGTATCCACTGCCAGAAGTATACACGTGGCGCAAAATCTTCTGGACCAAGACTTGGAACTCGCGCAATATGGTATGGATGCAAGTGTTCTTGGTGGAGAATCCTCCAAACAGTGGTACTGCTTCCCCTCAAGTCACGTGCCATGCGTCGGGTGCGCGTCGAAAGATCCCGTTCCACTCGTCGAAGCACATCCTCTTCAAACTGCGGGGTTCGTACGCGTCTCGGAGCAACACAGTCGATTCTGTTGACGGTGAAGGTACCTCTCTCCCTAAGCCGACGTTTTAGTCTGGCAAAGTTAGTACGTGACGGTACTCGACGATGTGGAAAGTGCTCGGCGTAAAGCAGACGCGCACGCCTTCCATGACGATGAGCTAGCATTTCTACATACTCATCAAACGTGAACTCGGCAATTGCATTTAACTGCACAATCAGATCACGAGAGACTGTTCTCTGGCCTTAATCACAAAGCTAACTGTTGTACGTTGGAGAAGATTGTACTGACAGGTGTACGTCAAGTTATGTACAGGGGCTCGCAGCGTGAACGTCATACACGCCAGTTGGAAAGCCATGTGAAAATGCTTGTTTCTGTTGAACCAATTTGCTGCGCTTGTTGATAGATACACATTCTGGTAAAATGGGATACGAAGTCAGAACCAGGATTGGACATGTGAAGCACTCGGAAGGTAAAACCGGTACGAACTGTTTATTATACACGTTATTCCTGTAAATTTATTTTTCTTCCTGCAATGCACAAAAGTGTTGTATTGTCTGCTTCTTTTCTCGATTATGTTACGTCGAACACACACACACTCCACTATGAACAACAAAAATGGCAAATGTGGTTTTGGCTCACCTGGTGGTGATTACTGCGTGTCTTGTGGCAACCTTGAATGATAAGGCTTTTTTGATTCAGTCTTCATTGTACCATCATGTTGTTTCCGGTCGACAAGCATTCATAAATAGAATAGTTAAATACTTCATTCATTCATATTAATGTCTTCCACTATCTGCACATGTGACACAATGCTTGCGTGCGTGAATTGTTATTAACGTCCTAAACGAGCTAAAGAGCTTCTAAGGACGGGACGTACAGCTTTACGTGGGTTCCGACCCACATGTGTCCCCACCGGGAATCTAACCCGGGACCCCTTTGTTAGACGGAAGCGAGAGTTACCACTCATCCACAGGGGACACGTGCAACAATGAGTGACATATCTCAAGCTTCGGCATTCGTTTCAACATTGTACAAAACCGCCTTCTGTCTTGGCTCTCTTCACTCGTTCTTTGAACTCGGGATTTAACAATTACATTCGTTGATACCCTAGGCACACTCTCGGAACCAGAAACACACTTCGAAACTACATACTTCTGTATTTGTTATTTATGGCCATTACGTATCTGAAGCTCCGGTCGGGATAGATAAGGGCCCACGATTTGTAAAGCAACGACCCTGACCTTAGAGAAGGTATCTCAGCATTTGTCCGGTATCTCACAATGATTCTCGGCTTAATACTACTAGTACCATTTGTTACTCGCATATATCAATAATAAGACTACGTTTTGTACTGCTTTTGCGTGTTCACATGTACGTAGATCCCTCCGCAAACCAACTATCCTTCATGTGACACTTCACAAACGTTATACACTTGCAACTTGTTTACTGGTAGTTATGCAATCACTCATAGCAACCCCACAATTTTCCATATCTTTGATTCTGTTTGCACTATCGACGTGTCACAGACGAATTATACTTTAATATTACATAATCTTTCCTTTCCAGCTCATTTTCACCGATCTTTATTTGCAAACATAAGCTTGAATCCCTCACTTCCTTTGGGGAATCCCTTGCGCAATTGTTCTGGAGTTTTGATATTGATATTTTTGGATACAACGCATATGACTTCCTTTATGAAATTCCACGCCGCCTGTGTCACGGCCATTCGTCTTTGTGCTATAGCTTCTCAAAGTTCCGTGCCGCCAAATTTCCCACGCCCATAACTCGTAAAGAACGCCGCTTTGCGATTTGTGTCCATATAGTTTTTTTTTTTTTTTGTCTTGATGTCTACTTTCAACTCCCAAACACTATCATAGGAATTACGGAACACCGTGTATAAATACTGTACATTGAGTTATCATATCATACTTCCATATCATTTCTAACCCGTGACAGTTGAAAAATAAGTGCTACTCATAAACAGATTAAGTTGAGTGAAAATTAAGTAGGCCGGAAAATTTCCCGAAAATGTAATAAGTTTATTCTGAAACATGTAGAATGCAATCAATTAGCGAAAACAAAATATTTCATGTAATTTTATGATGCTAATTATCCTTTACGACAAATATATCTGAAATTGACATATATGAAACGGCAACAATACAAGGTGGCGGATATTGACTTTTTGAGAATCGATTATATTATCTAGATTTGTACAGATATTAATAATAATAATAATATATATATTTTCCAAACACCTAATGGTGCGATGAGAAAATGGTTCCATAACATATTTAGCGTCTACTGCCAGCTTTAATTCAATGTATTACACTTTTTAGAAGAAACCAATTACGTAGAAAGTACTTTGAATGTTTCTTTATTGATATTTCTATTGCTGCTATTATAACTTCGCTCATTTCTGTCGTCGCCTTTATAGCTCTATTAACTATTCAACAATATATTATGAGCTAACACAAAGATGTTGGAATTCACCATCAATCAGCTACATTGTACTAACATTATATCTCATCACGTATGAAAATACTTAAAAAAAAATGCTTAATGCAAATACATGTAATTCATATACAGATAAAAGAAAATCAAAGAATTAAATAATTTTGTGTTCATGAATTCTCATATAAACGCTTGTTGATTACGAAAGGTTGCTGATGTTGACACGTCAGATAAATTTTTCACAGAGATAAGTAGTTTTAGCATGAAAAACAGTTCCGAATTCATGTAAGAATACATTTCAATTAGTATTTTCATTCCAAAGTTGGAAAATGTAACATGAAATACCTGCCAACTTGTTCTTACTCTCAAACTGACTAACTTGGAGGCGATTGGTAATAAAGGAAGTTCCCGGACGGAAGCTTATGCAAATAGTCCTAAATTAGATTTTTGACAAGTCTACTGTGTAACGATAATAATTAGTCTCCAGAATCTCCAAGAGGTGTCGACACTGAATCTACTTCTAAGGTACGTAAGAATATTACCTTTTTCTATGTGGAGACGATCTGATTTGAGCAAAGTTGTGTCTAGTGACAGAAAGAAACATTAATTTCTGTGCATCATAAATTAATCATATACAAGAGTAATTCCAAAAGTTTCCGGCCTGACTAACTTTTAGAGGTAGTAGAAAGAGAACGCCAGGCTACTTTTCAGTATAGTCACCCTTTACTTCAATGCACTTTTCACTTCTTTGAATTAGCGTTTGTATACCCGTGAATAAAATAGTTCCAAGTTTTCTTGCAAATGGTTCAAAACTGCTCCTTTCACGTCATTGTCGTCGGAAAACTTTCTTTCTCGAAGGCTTTTATTCAGTTTAGAGAACAGGTAAAAGTCGTTAGGTGCTAAATCTGGGCTGTAATGCGGATGAGAAATCTCCCCTTGAAGTTACAACACTTTTTGTCAACAACAGCCGCATGGACTGGAACATTATCACGCATTAGAAGAATACCGCCTTTCTGCTCACATTTAAGCAGGTGAGCGCTCAATGACTCATTCAAACAACGGGTTCAAACGAACGGATGCAGATAGAGAGTTGAAACTGGTACAATATTCTGTCCGT
>JAGDQP010042653.1:2087-16478 GCA_022664845.1 Lepisma saccharinum
ATGTTGTGCTCAGGGACGCAGATTAGAATAAAAAAATTTCCTTGCATCTTAGTACTACCTAAACTGGAGCAAATTCATCCTTTGAAGCACAGTTATGTATCCCTATTATTACGACTTTCGTTACTAGTCCATGGTACTTGGTTTTAATGGTAATTAATCTATTACAACATAGATCTTTGTTTATAAAACATGTTCAAAATTATGTATCAGAGCGTATTGAGAGTGTGCTTGCCATTCTTGTGTAGTATGCATCTAAACCAATATATGCTAAATAGCAGCAACAACAAAATTATTCGACATACCGAAGGGCGAAGAAAGTGTGAAGTGGAAAGGGCATTAATAAACTTACAAATAAGAAGCATACGTTGTCATAAATAATAATTATGACTTTAGTTAAACTAAAAGCTAATAATAATAATAACCAATAGTTGATTTTTGTCTAACATTTTTTTGTTCTTGTAGGAGTGACACACAACTTCGCCAGACGTCAACAAGTACAAGTAATTACAATTCCACAAGTGATATGCCCTCGTATCTTAGAGGTTATGAACACGGCTCTGAACTACATCAACATACAGAAGGTACGTAGGTGATGAAGCTTCTTTTAAATTTATTTTCTGAATTAGAAAGCAATAACTGTAACAATAATTAAAAATAATGCACTCGGAAACTATGTCTAGGTTTCGGCCAAAAGGAATTTTTAAAATAATAAGATGTATTGTACACCACAAGTTTGAATTTTTACTATTTACTTAATATGAATAACAATTATAAAAAAAAATAGGAAAGTTTTATGAAGACTACTTTTTAATAGTTATTTTTCTTAGTTGTGCTTGATATATGAATACTATACGATCTAACGTCGCCGAGTACCCCAGATGATTATTCTATATATTAGATTTTCGCTGCTTCGGCTTTGGCGTGGGATTTGGTTGCTGAACGGCGAAAATTATTAACATCGAACTATGACTCAATACAAAACAAAAATAAGTGTATGTGAAGTGGCTGGAATCACCCTGTTTTAAGGGAAAAACCATGTGAGTAAAGGATAATGTTTGTAAAGGAAACAAGGAAGAAAACAACGGGAGACAATTAACCTATTTATTGCGATCTCCTATGTTAAGGAGGTCAAGCTAACTGTTCGGGCCGAAGCCCAAGAACAATTGAAGTTGCATACCGCTACATTGCCTTATATACCTCTACACAACGTGGGTTGCTCGGCTTCCGCGACATAGTAATTAGTTCAAAATTTACATTCTACTTTAATAATAAATATTTTAATGAACAGTTATTCTAAAAAACACTCAAGATATTTATTAAATTTTATAGTATTTAAATATATTTTATATATTGTCTCTTTGCTTGTAAATAGTTCTGACGGTTATGTTCGTTCATACTCGTGTGCCAGGTGAAATTTCTTTTGTATACGCACACATGTTAATTTAGTATCATGTAGTTTAAAATAAATATTTCATTCAAAACTTTTAAATATACTCGATTTCATAAACAAGACTTTTACACGTAAGATAACATTCTGCATATAAAATAAATAATGTTTTTGAGAAACAGTATTATTGAAAGGAACCAAAATATGATAATCATTTCTCGGAATGACATAGGTGACCATATTATTATACAATGCAACGCACATCTCGCAGGATGCGAGTGACATCAAAACGAATTGTGCTAATTTGATTCTCCAGAATACTATAAAATCTACGAAGGGTAGGCTAAATCCGTGATTGAATACATAGTTTTTAGCTTGTAAGGTTAAAAAGAGGAGTATGAAACTAACGAAGTCTGTTTTCCTTGAAATTATAATTATTCTTCACAGTTGCATGTAAATATAATAATTTACTTGTGAAATTGGTCAAATGACTAACCATTTTGTATGCCATTTCCATTAAGCGGGTTCACAATGTTTTGTGTTTACTCAGTGTCATGAAAGTGCGGAGCTATTCTTACCGAACTTTACTTTAAAAAATCAGAGAGTACGACTTAGCTTTTCGGTGTAATGACCACGCGTCACTCAACAGAAAGCATTATGAAAAACCGGTCCTGTTGTAGCATCATGAAGTTAAATTTAATGTGATCTAAGTCAAAACCTGTATACTTTTTCATAATAACGATGACAATTCGGTGACTGTTCATGAGAATTGGATGAAATTTGTGAAAATATGAATGTACGATTATGAATAAGTTTTATCAACCGATTTTCAATAAAACTAAGATAGCTGCAGAGGTGTATAGTATATGGTTTTAAGTTTGATATGAACTTTATAATAAAATTTAGATACTTTTCTTCAGCATCATGATCACTTTATTCGTGTATTGATACCTGTGGTCCCTTGATTGCTAACTTCAGATAAGCATTTCGAAGTCGGTGTGGCTTAAAGTTTTGCTCACGCCACTACTAAGGTTTTCCATGATTTACCTCAGACTCACCAGGCAAATGCCGGGGTGGTGTTTAGAATGTATGTACTAGATCGATATCTTCCCTGTCTTTGCAGTTTGAAGAGTGCTCGCCGAGCGACGTCACCCCTTAAACATGTGACGTGCTTCAGCCATAGATACCATCCAACCCATAGGAATTAAGTACGTTAACGCATACATGGAAATAATCTTTCAATATTTATGTTTATAAGAAAAGTAGGCTTAAAAACGACGGTTGGCAGGAGGTAAACAGAAGTTATTATTTACGTTGTATAACGTATCAGTGAGTTATAAGTTCTTTATTAAATCAGCGATGTGTAATTATTATTTGTTATAGCTGACGAAGAAGCTGCAACGAGAGCGAGGCGACAAGAGTCAGATTCTGAGTCAGAAGCGTCAGTGGAGGGTCGAAGTTTAGAGCTGGCCTCCAGCCACAGCAGCGATGAAGATGAAGCGGAAAGGAGGGATGTTGGTAGGTAAATTATGGTTTACTTATGAATAAGTAATGAGTTAATCATTTTTGCAAGTTGTAGTTGAGTTTGTACGGTAATACTGTAAATCAGTTAATGTCTCTTTTTCATTTTGAAGTAAGTCAAACTTCCGATCAGAAGTTGGCAATTAAATATTTTATACAGTATTCAGAAAAATAAAAATAACAAGGAGTGAGAAAGTATTAAATCATTAATAATAATAGATTAATAAGTTATTCTATATTGATATGCATTGTGTCATTTGTATTCCCCTGAAATTGATTAGGTTAGGGTAGATTTCAGTGGGTTCTGTTTTCTTGTAATAATAGGTTAGTTTTGGTCGATGATCTGTTATGCGATACATAACGTATCTTCACATTACTCTTATTCTTCGTATTGTATCTAACTAGACTTCATTCAAATAAATACTCATCATCGCAACTCTCTAATAGATATTTCAGAATGTTTTTCATCATTCCTGAGTGCAGTTATACTCAAAGATTTCAACTCTAACGTTCTTATATGGGCAAATGGAGCATACATCTTGTGTCCATAGCAACAAGGAACAGCTGATATTATTTCCACAATTCAAAGACTATATACCATTGCTTTCATCCTGGTACTTTACCAACAATAACAGACGGGTTCCTATGTGATAGTGTCTTCATATAAAAAACGAAAACATTTCCTCAGAAAAACTCTAAAATATATCAGATAGCTTATGATTCTAATAAAAGATGCAATACATAGATATGCAGCTCTAATGAAGTCTGGCGTAATATTTCCTTAGACTAATATTCGTAAAGTGTATTCCATGTCCTATAAATTTTATAATGAACTAAAATATATGCTTCCTTGCTATTAACATCATAGTCCAATTATCCTAATTTCTCGTTCATATCCTGTAGATTAACGAAATGAGCAATTTCATACTGTTGAAGAATTGTGTCATTTGTGTATTAATTATCCTTTCTCATTACAGTGTCAGTTGTAATATTTTCATGATATTTTTTTTTAAAAAATCCATACGAGTACTCGTAATATTTAACACGTATCACTGAACCGAGAAGGAGTATCTTACATACAGCATGTTTTAAAATTACACCGACAAATTTAGGTAGATGATCCCTCACAACAGAAGAACAAACAAGTTCATTTGAAGAAATTTCGAATCAGGCACCCAAAGTTAAGGCGGCATCGTCACAAATGACGTCATAGTTTGACAAAATGACGTAAGCAGTGTCGGCTTAGCATATCACACTTTAAAAAGTACTTAATATATCTAATTAAGCATTGTTTGTTATTCAGAAAGTGCCGCATAGATATGTTTCGCAACATAAGAATCGTATTGTCAAAGATTAAATGGTTTAATAGGGAAAACATAGAAATCCCTTCTAAGCTGCATTCACCAAACGTGAACATAACTTAAATAGATGTATCAGGTAGTACTTGAAGTATGATTTGCTAAGCCGACTCCAATTACGCCGTTACTTGTCGAGATATGACGTCATTTGTGACGATGCTACCGTAACTTTGAGCGCGTGTAGCTCCGAAGCTACGCATGTTTCGAAATTTCTTCAAAGGAGCTTTCTTCTTGTTTTGATTCGAGGAATCACCTCCCGAAGTTCGTTGGTGTAATTTTCAAACACGCTGTATAGTCTAAAATATCATAAATAGTAAAGAACCAAAAGTAAAATTTGATAGTAAAAATTGTACATTTCCATCATCTTTACAAAAGCACAAATGCGTTAATTAAGTATTGAAAATTCTGTCATTATTTCGTATCCTGTCGTCATTACAACATTGTTTATATGTTTTAAAGTAATGTCATGTGATGGGTTAAGAAAAGCTGTGGATGAGTATTAACAAATCCTTTTAATAAGGCATATTTCAACATCTTTAAATTTCGTTGTCTCAATTCTTTCATATAATGGACGAACTTTAATTTACGTTATTGGAAATAAGCTTCATTTATGGTTCCGTTCAAGATAATATAGTCTTTCTAATAATCGTAATCGGCTTTATCACTACCACCCTGTCAGATTTAACATAGTTTGCAGATACTTTTTAATGTTAAGAATTTCGTATGTATACATAAATTCTGACAGTCACACTGGTGACTACAAAGAGTGACTTTTGATAAGATCCACTGAAGAACTGAAACTTTGACAAGGCCTTTTTCAAGACAGAGTAATCTGGAGATGATGTTTCACTTCTGCAACTGTATTTGTGCATGCTTGATGCTCGTGCTTATAATGACAACAAGAAGTATGCTGTACAAAGTGTACTATCACTGTATTATTTCATTATGTTCTGTGCTACGTGCATATTCCCCGAAAATTCCATGGAACACATGACTTTAGTAGTAATTAATTGTCATAATTTGCTGTAATATAAGGTAGAATAGAGTTTGAAAATCTAGAATCAGATGGATAGGGTCCTAGGTTTTCAACCTACGGGAAGTCAATATATAATACTTACGTGTAAAGAGTATAACACAAATAACACAAGTTATAAGAGGGTCGGTCATTCCCGTCAAATCATCCAACACTGGTTGCATCACTATTTTAAAAAAACCTTATTTTTTGTACATGTGTTCCTACATGTCTGAGGATATCAGAACCAGTTTTGAAAAAACACATAATGCACTTTTTTGCCGGGGCGACCATTCTTCCAAAATAGTGGATGGCGTTTTATGCTCCCGTAGCTATGCACAAAAACCTTAATATCTCGAAGACCAGAAGAGCTAGAGAGGCCGTTGTGTAGTTTCTGAAGTTTACTTTGAAGATTCGGAAACATATTTTCTAAAAAATGAACCACTTTTGAAAAAAAACACGTTATGCACTTTTTTCTTTCGGGGTGAGAACGTTTCCAAATTAGTGGAATCCGGCATTTTTCGACGAAGGGCCATGTTTGATCCCCAGTAGAAAAGGAGAGGTGTGATTCAAAGCCATGTTTTTTGCATTCAGATAGTCCATTGGTACTTCTAAACATTGCAGAAAATTGCAGTCTTATTTAAACTCCTTCATAACAAAAAAAAAAAAAAAAAAGTTTCAAAATCCAATTTTATCCAATTCATTACTCATATTTCAGCCTAATTTTCAGAATAAACCAATTCGTTTTGAGAGCATGTGCTTCCAGATCTTGATAGTACACTTCAGGAGCTACACAGCGGTTTTTCATTCAACTCTATCTCTTCTGTTTTTTTTTTTTAGATACTCAGGTTTCCGTACAGAGCTGCGCGATCAAAAAAGTCACCCGCTCCACTGCTGACCGAAATTTTTAAATGTGTTAAAATTTTAAAGAAGTTATCTTTTTCCACATGTGAATACCAATAATGTGGTGGTGGGATTACAAAATATGTCGTTGTGTATTATTCACATGTTTCACTATACTAAGAACTCACGGAATTTCAAGTCACAAAATTAGTAGACACTATTCATGATGTAGGAACCCACATACTAAATATATTTTCTTTTTCTAAAATGGTGACGCAGCCAATTTTTCGAAAATTGGATTATTTGACATAGAATGACCCGAATGTGACATTATAAATTATGGGTACAATTCTAAGAAACCTCCCCATTTGATTAGTTTAACACATTTTACCTTCTTGTGTCTTTCTGCAAAATGTTGATTGTTTGCGTCATATGTATTTCGTGTTATATGTAAAAGATGAGCTTAACGCGAGGTTTTTAAAATTACAAAATGTCACTTACATCCCTTTTCATCTTGGGTCCTCACATGAAATTGGAGCTTTGCTTATTTCTGGTTTCAGTGATAAACATGAGAATATTAAGAGGACGAAAGACACTTGAGCACTTGATATTTTGGCTTTGGTCCGTGTTCAGAAGACATGACAGATGTATAGTTCACTGAGGTTTTGATTTATTCGTTATAGTTTCACTATTTATAGGGGTGGATTCAATTAAACATACGCTGGAAGTACTAACCATATCACATTATCATTTCACTTCTTGCTACATTAGCAGTTAACCATCCGTGACCATTATCCTTAGTCCTTGCTTCAGTAAATATATTTGAATTTGTATTTTTTTTTTTAGTTTCACTGATGATACTTAAGAGAGTTACCGATTGATGACAATTTAATGTATTAGATTTCCAAATGTTTTAATGGTAATGTTCCAAGAATCCGCTAGCAACTATAATCTTTTCAATAAAATTAAATGCGGTTTTTGGATTCAGTCCTTACTTTAGTACTTTTCCTTTTTCGTGCTACATTAAGGCCAAATAAATTACGACAAATATACTTTTCCTCCTTAGTATTTCTAGAAATGTAAGCTGGGACAATTACAGAAAACGCCTGTCTCACATAAGACCTATGATAAATTAAATTTTCCATCTTATTGTTAGTATTTCTAGAAATGTAAGCTGAGACAATTACAGTAAAACGCCTGTTCAGCCCATAAGACCTATGATAAATAAATAGATTGCATGTATGAGCTAACGAGTATATTTTAATTAAATCATTTCCTGCTTTTTTTTTTCTAAGGTGTGTCAACGATCGCTCCACCAGTACCTTCATATATGCCGAACATCGCAGCGGATCCGCCAGGAACTCCTCGATCACTTAATATGTCTCCAGCACTCAACGTCATGAATTCATCGCTCTTTCCCAATTTAAAACCTATTTACGCTCCTCGGTGGTCAAGTCAGCTTCCTGAAGCTTACCTCACAACAGGCTGTAAGTATACGCGTTGATAGAATCGAATGACTAAGTGGTTGATAAAGAACAACAACATTTGTTGATGGTATTTGAATCTGTGATTTTCTTTATTTAAAGTTAAGTTTGTTTACGTTGTTTGCAAGAAAAGGAAATACATCATTTGTTTAAAGACTGCAAGAATAGTCACGTTGATTTTATTACATATTTACACATTTGTAAAACGTACACAGTTTTGTGGACATATATTAAGATTAAAGGAGAGAAATGTTCTCTATTAATTTGGTACCGGTAAGAGTATATAGATGATAATTTACTATGAGTTGCCAAATACACAAAGGTGTTACTTGGACAGCATATTAAGAATATGATGGTAAGTTAATAGTAATATGCAATTAGTGACATCTAATTGTTATAATTCTTTTTATTATTCGGGTTTCTCGTTCTGTGGTACTTATTAAGCCCCCCACGGTTATTGTTGTGGGAGAACTATTGAAACCAGAACTTAAGAAGTAAGAACACTGTTCTTATAAGAAGAACACTATAATAAGGATAACACTGCAGAATAGCCGTGGTCGAACATTTAAGTATGTGTTGTATAAAACAAATAATTATTACGAAAAGGTTATAAAGGTGTCGACTAAAGAAACTGAGCTTTTCTTCAATAGTGAAAGACACAAATTAAATCAGATTTGGAAAATCACAATTGGAAAATTTTAAATTATCATTATAATATCTCTGAGAATATTGGCAAGGTGGGCTAGTCGTTGTGAAAACTTCGTTTGCATGTGATAGTTGTTGAATTAACAATTAAAGATTACTAAAGAACTAAAAACAACAGGAATTCAGCATAAACGTAGTAGACACAAAGTTTACCCTAACCTAAAGGAATAGCTCAGCCAAATCTGACTTCAGAGAATATAAAAGTAAAGTTTAAAATTGAATAAGAGAAACCGTATGGATACTAATAACATGTCTCATTTTGTCTCTCGAACTTCTTCTTATTACATGTACGGTGTATCTTGTGATGCCATCTCATATTTCTATTTCCGACTTTATTTCTCTACATCCTGAGGACAATTTTGTTGAAAATAAGTATGTATGACTAAACCATCCTAGTGTAATACTCCTAATTTAGACTATTCCTTGATTTCATCAGTTGACTTCACACACATCTGTGGTGCCATGAAAAACTGGGCTAAGCCAAACATCTACATTGTACAGAAGGAGCAAAACAAATTTCGTATTAAGAGTTAAAATGATAATCAAGGCAAATGGTCGTATGTAATGCAAATTTAGCCATTTTTTACAACTCACGTTTTGGTAGAACCACACTTTATCAGGTTGGAAAAAGTATAAATTCTTGATTGTTCGTTAATGCATTGCGCATCTACAAATCAGGAAACCTGAGAAACACTCAGAAGATCTGTTGGTTCCAATCCAAATCCCAGTATAGTTCTTCAGTCCTAAAAGAAAGGATGCTTTATCAAAATTCCGTAAGAGATGTTTATTTCCTCTTTTCTTAACCTTGGACTTTGTATAAAAATACTAAAGTTAATTTCCTGTGTGCGAAAACAAACAAAACCCTGCATAGAAAACTTTATTTGTGTTCTATGCATCTGTCAACTTGTTCTTTCATACAGTGTTTTTGTATAGAAAGAAATTTACATCTAATTAATTCATATTGGAAAACGAGTTCAGTTTATACTTACATGAACAATTCCTCTGTTAATTTTAGCAGAAAGCTCCTGCTCAACTTTCGGCTTGACACTTCAGGCCATCGACTCGAGATGGAGCTCAACTGAAAGAAGAAATACAAGATAGGAAAATTGGAGATAAAATACCTGAATAGTCTAATGTGTATCCTTCGTTTTGTATAGGGGCCGCGGTAGACCAACGGTTTGGAGCGATCACCTCTGGCGCTTGGGATCGTCAGTTCAAACCCTGCTCGTGTCATATGGGCTTTGTGATGGTCAAACAACGTGTGCGTGGATTTTCTCGGGGTTCTCCCGTTTTCTTCCACTTCCTTCATTCCACCAATCATCCCGTCATCATCCGTCCGGCCTGAGCCAAAGTTGCCTAAAGACCTAACAAATTAAGTTCAAAATCAAATTCCATTTTGTGTATTAAAGAAATTAAGTATGTTGTCCTGCCATGATTATTGTTTATAACTGCAATATTTAATGGAGCAAACACGTATAGCGTAAGTGATTGGTGTGAAGTACGTAATTGTGTAGTAAAGAGGTATTTGTAGACACCTAACTATTTTTATTTGGTAACCTATTGAAAACCTGTTCTTTATCTTCAGGAAAGTGAAAAACGATACTTGTTTGTCGAGTCTACTGTACATCCATTGAAATCGACACTTCAAAGAGCTGCACAATATTTGTCCTATTTCGGTATTTTCACCATTTTAGTTATGAATTTTATCTAAGTGTTAATCACGGCTTAACAGTTCCCATCGCCAATTTTTACTGAATATCGTTCCTTTATCACACGCCTTATTCAGTGAGAACAAGTTAAACTTGCCAGAGGTTTCCGTAGCTTCCCTTCATTTAGAAATAAACCTTCCCGTCCAAGTCTACTCTTAAAATGATTTAATCAACTTTCCCCTCTAGGGTCGCTACTCTCTGGCCATCTACAGGTTAGCTCGAACTTCTTCGTTTCTTGTTATTAATTTATTGATAGTAAGACCTTATCTATAGATGTAAACGAAGCGATTAACTCTTTACTTTTCTCTTTTAGTAGGTGACCCAGCACGATCGAGTCAGTGGTCAGCAGGCCAATGCTCAACTCCTACAGCGTCTGATAACGAAGCGCCAACCGCACCAACTGATTCTTTCAACCATAAACTAGTCGCTTCTCAGGAGAATTTCCAAGACTTGGATCCAGGGATGGAGTCGGAGGAAAAACATCACATAGGAGACAAGTACTTGTTTCCTTACACAGGTACGAAAGCCCGTTGACTGTTCTCTTTATTAAACGTGGGAAATAATAAATTTCCTCAAAGAATTTAATTGGTAATGTCATGAGAAAAATACACGCAAAGAATTGGTGTAATGGGCAGCGTACCCAATCGGCAACTGTGAGATCCAAATTCAAGACCCGACAACGGTGGCTGTCGATTTTTGTGTATTAATTTGAATATTTACCATACACAGGGTTCTCTTGCGAAAAAAAAAGATAGAAAGAAAGAAAAATATCTGTAGCTGATCAGTGTACACTGTATGTGTAAGAAAAGAAAAAAACAAAAGAGTCAGAGGAAACAGGTTCAGCACAAAGTATCAAAGTATCAGGAGCTAAATCGCACATGAAGATCCCCCCCCCCTCAATCCATCTCAAGCCGTGGGATTAAGGAAAGGTATGGGGATCGCTTGCCCTAAGTGGACAGTCACCGAGAAGATGAAAAGGAAGGATCATCAATCCCCCTCATGCATCTGAACGCCGTCAAATCGTCTTGTTATGCAGCAGGGGTGAAAGGAGGGCTAAAACTTAGGAAAATGTAGCTGATCATTGTCGCACAAAAGATGCAAGTTGTAGATCTTATATTTTTCTTTCCTTGCCCTGAAAAAAAACATAAACAAATATAATCTGTGTGTTTTACAATGTTCAGTAATTATCAATTGTCAAAGAAATTTTCGAGCTTAGTTCTTTGCTTTGTAGCAGTATGGTTAATATGCACATGCCCTTGAAGCTGTTGCATTCCTTAATTCTTTCAGGTTACTCTTATTTATTTAGTTGGTGTCATCTGAGTAGGAGAATTGTATATCTGTTTTTTCTTTGGGGAGTTATTCTTTAGAAGTTGAGTTCGGATGTTACGAAAAATGCATTATATGATATGGTATTATATGATTTATTGACCTATTCTTAAGCTTATAATCTGATGTTATCTTCAATTGATCGTGACAATTATTACACAAAGAAACTCAAATATTATTTAAAAAATACATATAATTTCACAGTGACTTGTCGTTTACAGTGTTCGAAGTGGGGGACACGAAGGGGCACACTACCGTCCCCTTACATTTTTCATTTTGGATTTAGCGTACTCCTACTTTTTATTAATGGGAGCTCAGTGCCTTTACTTTCAATAGGCAATCGACTCCACTTGGTGCAAGCGTACCCTTTCCTTTTCTAGTTTACTTCTGCAACCGTTTCCTTACCTTTTCTAACCCACTTCGAGCATTGGTCATTTAGATAATAATCTACGTAATTTAGGTAACCTTTTCCTAACAGGATTTGTAGCAAATCCTTTCTGACATTCTACTATTGGTTACAAACCTTGCGGGTAATTTGTTGTATAATTTAGTAAAATTTACATATGCAGATTTTCTAAAATTAAGATAGTTCTTTTGAGTAACGTTCATATTCATATTATGTCTAGTATTATATGAATGACTTATATTTGTGGCCGTGAGTAAGTATTTATATACAGTATTACTAGTTTGTACTACATACATAATAGCGCGATAGATATATAAACTGGAAAGCGTTATTATTGCAGATACCTCATATCTCAAAAAATGCAATTTTACATTAGAGCGAAAAAACTATAACATTCGTATGTGCTAATAGGTGACGACGCTGTTTTGTTTCACGCTCATCAGTCAGGTTCTGTAGCACTTATTAACGTAAGGATCAATGCATTATGTAGGCCGAATGTTTCTACACACATTCATGTTTAAAAGTGAAAATCACAGTTTTGTAAGATCCGAGGTAGCTGCAAAACTGCTTAAACACGCTTTTACCTGAAGATATACTAAATAATTTAAACGTTATTTATATAACTTACTTTTGTGTGCTAGGCAGAGAACTAGGTTTATTGCTTAATGTCAGATACAGTAGAACTCAGTTATAACGACATCCAAGGGACTTGAAAAATTGTGTCGTTATATCCGAATGTCGTTGTAACCGAGGTTTATACGGTTATGAGGAATATGTTGGTATCACAGAACACATTACTCTATAGGCGAGGTGTCGCTATAACCGACTTACAGTGTATATCATAAAATCAATTTGAGTGAAATTTATTATTGCGTTCATTTACAGTTAAATTTATTTTGCATACTTTATTAAAAATATACTTACCTTCTTAAATGCCGATATACAGATCTTATTAAGAAATCCGGATTTCACTGTAGCAGCATTTTTACCAGGGTTTTCTTTCAATTGCAAGAAATAGGATATCGCAGTAGCTATTTGTGTTCAAATATACGCTTGTTGGGCTCGATCAGTGCTATGTTATAATCCCGTGAATAATAATCTCAGTCTGAAACCTTCCACGTAAGTATCGACTGCCGACGTCCTCTGCACTCTTTGGCTTTGCTGACTGAACAAAAGTCCACGGGTTTAGTACCCTTCTTTGTTTGAAACTGAAAGGAACTGGTAGAGTGATGCAAGGTTTCAAAGTTTACATTCTTCAAGCTGCTTTTATTTGCACCAATTGTGCCAGTGGAAGTACTATAGTCTTTAATATTTCGGGCAAGTATTCATAATAATCCCTATACAGCCCATCATTTGTTGACTCTGTTGCCTCATTCTTCCACAGTGGCTAAGTAAATTCAGTTGACTATATCTGACAGGTCTTTATAAGATATAAGCTACTTAAATTATTGTGCATTTGATATAGGCTTACTTTGCAAACATTTTGTAACTTCTTAAATGACGCAAGACATATTCTAAACATACGAATTGCAGTTTTACTACGACGGCAATATACTGATACCTGAAATAATTAATACATAAATTACATATGTATTAATTACATATTGTCTTGATTAGTATTACAAGCCCCTTCTAATAAGATTAAACCAAATTTCAACTATAATCATAAATTGCCTTTGTACGACTAATCTTTAACTAGCAAGTTCGGCATGTTTTAAGTACAATAAAATATTGGGTTGGTGCATGAAATGTCCGCTCCAGGTGCGTCATGTACAAAGGCTTAAAAAAGGAAAACTGCGTTACCTGGTTAATCAAAGTAATCGCCGTCTACAGCCACACACTGTTGCCATCGGTCAGCCAATGATTGGTTTCCGTGGCGAAAGAAGTCTGGAGTCTGCGGTGCGAAGAAATCTTCAACTGCATGTTGCACCTCCCGATCATCAGGGAAGGTCTTTCCTGCCAGTAAGTGATCGAGATGCCGCAAGAGATGGTAGTCAGTGGGAGAGAAATCGGGGGAATACGGCGGCTGAGGAAGGGTACTGCAATTCATGGATTGCGTGCATCGTTCTTTGCGTGACGTGTAGGTGGGCATTGTCATGCAACATGAGTACACTATGTTTGTTGACCATTGCTGGATGCTTGCGTACAAGTTCGTGGTGCATTTCATGGAGTTCAGCACTGTAACAACTCACATGGCTCTCACGAGTCCAACTTTTTCACCTTACCGTTCGCATGGAGCACCCAGCTGACAGTGGTATGGTGTATGCCTAACTCGTCTTCAGTGGCACGAACACTTTTCCAATGTCCAGTTCGACGGTGTTCTTGAGCAGATCATCCGAACATGATGCTTGTCTGTGCCCACAGGGCTCATTTTGCAATGTTGTAATGTTGTGCAACGAAATTTGACAAACCAACGGTGAATGGTGTATTCATTCGCCATTCCTGTTACAAATGCACCTCAGCAACACAACACAGGGGTCGACTGAGGTTGCTTGTCTGACGTTACAAATTCCGTATACGTCCAGCAAAAAGGCTGGGGTACCCAGACAGTCAGGAAAAAATATATTGCTGAACAGAGTCGTATGAAAATACACCATGAAGAACACACAATTGCGAGTGATTTTTCTTTATGAATTCAAA
>JAGDQP010042654.1:2209-16478 GCA_022664845.1 Lepisma saccharinum
CACACATGGATGTTGAAAAAAAAATGTCGTTCGTGTAAGTCCTTCAATTGCTGTACTTACTTGCCTTTCAGTTTGTTTCAATTTTCAATTTTTTTTAGCCAAGTCCTAAAAATTGATGACAGATTGCGTTATAAATATTCCTATTTACATTCTGAGCACTGAAAGAGATGATGATTATGATATAATTGTCAGAAAACTATTTTTTTGGATGGACATAAGTTGAAGCAATAATTTTCCTGGGTATTGAGCCAGCGCTACTGTTAGATTTTCACCATATAAGTAATTTTTCTGCTGTACTGATCCCTCTTTCTTACTAACATTTCTCATGCAGGGTCAGCTTTAATTTTGAATTTGAACGTTAATTATGGCATTTAGGCATCTAAGGCTCAGGTCGGAATAGAGGAGGAGAAAGAATCCGGGAAGGTCTCGGTCAGAGCCCAAGTTGAAGGATTTCATCCCGCTATTTGCTTGGTGGGACTGTGGAAAATGCCTGGAAAGCCTCATACAGGATTGAGTGTCAGCTTTAAGACCAGGAGGTTCCCCTCTTCAATTTTCGCCTTTCTCCTCCCCAACAAAAATTGGCAAATTACTCTTGTGAAATAGGTTAGTGTCGTATGGGAAAATATTTTTTCCTTCATATTTATATTTTGATATAATTGAATCAATGATCCTCTTTTATTATAAAAGGCATTTCGCTAATCTATTATTTTATACACTGAACTGCCAAAAGTCATGGGATAGCGGAAGAAAACTAATTGATGGCGCTTTAACATCGCGGGTAATCGGTCGAACTGCGCGAAGCAGTTGCAGTGTGCTCAGCTGAACTTCTGTGAGTGCAGAGAAACGTCCTGTACCGTGGTGATGGCAACCCGACGGATATTATCGTCGTTTGAGCGCGGGATGATAGTTGGCGCCATTCAATAGAAAAATGGGGCATATAATTTCGGAAGTTGTCCGGACATTGAACTTTACTCACTTCACAGAATCTAGGGTGGACCATGAGTACCGCATTGGAGGTATTACGACACCTAGCTATTCCTATCGATAGTTATTCCCTATCGAGACGAGACTGACATCAGTCTCGTTCTCATCTCGAATTTTTGAAGACAGTCTTGGTCTTGATCTAGTCTTGGTCTGAAAATTCCGGTCTTGGTCTCGATCTCGAAATGTTAGTCTCGGTCTTTACTTGGATTCGTCTCGAGAGTCTCGAAAGACGGTAGACTAATTTGAAATGGTTACGCAGGTTTTCCGATTTCAGAACAAGAATAATAATATGATATTAAAATAGTTTGTTACATTGTTAGTTTATTGCTTACAGTAGATTAGAAATAATATTCTGAAATAGAGAGAAGAAAACATTACGATTTTAAAGTAACAGGGAAGCTTTAGTTAGCAAATACCAATATTAAATGAGATAGATGAAAATATTTCTATTATGGAAGCGGATCCATGTTACACTACATATATGAAATTGGTATACGTAATATTAAATTTTTGCTATTTCCAAATTATATTTACATTGAATGAATAACTGTTACGTTAAGAATTTTAAAAAATAGTTGAAATTTTCTAGCAGAGATTTATAGAAATACATGTATGTGACAAATTGTTAGTTATTGCCAACACATGAAAAGAAAATGCTATTTACGGATCTTCACACGAACTGATTTGTTTACAATACTGCTTTTGACTGATTAAAACAATCAGTTCATATATTCATAGGTACGGATTACAGCTTCATCATACATTAAAGCAAAAAGAAAAAGAGTGAAGTGTGTTCCCGGTAGGCACTACTTTCAAATATCAGCGTATTGCGAATCGTATAAACTGGAATAAGCACATTGGTATTTCAATTAAACCGTATTTTCAGATTAAAATGTCACTGTAATAATCCTAGCAAAGCATAAGTTAATAAATAAAAAAATAACTTTATTATACCTAAGGCATATGATGTACGCTCTTATGTCCTTCTGTCGACAACTTACAAATCAGGAACTACAAGGGCTACAAAGATAGTTGCTGTGACGTTGGAAAGATATCGTCGAGACGAGTTCAAACCCGCATAGATCATCCAAATTGGTTTAGGATATTGGTAAGTCCGGAGATGAGGGCATTACCTCCACCTAGTAACTTTCAACTAAGGAACTACAAGGGCTACGAAGATAGTTGAGCTGTCGTTGGTAAGGTATAAAACGAGACGAGTTGAAACCTATATATATCATTTAGATTCAATGAGTGGGTCCCGATAAATGGGGTAATCATTTCCCCCTACTAATTTCAAACTCAGGAGCTATTAGGACTACAAAGGTGGTTGTGTCTGAGATGTCGTTAAAAAGGTCTGGGTGAGGCCAGTTGGAGCCTACATAGGTCATCCAAATAGGACGATCGGTGCTGAAATCTGACACAGCTGCACAGTCCCAGGACTGAGCTCCTACCTACGTAGAAAAGCATTTTTTTAAGAACGTTAGATTATCTCCATCTATCCTAAAGTACCGAATAGTATTTCAAAAATTTTCAACTTTTTTTTAAAAAAAAAGAAGAAGAAAGGAAATGGCGTAAGAAAAGACCTATATTTGAATTGAGACAGTTTGACTTCGTGACGTATGCTTTACAGCCTTTACGGGATCAGTCTAGTTAGAGGCTGATATAAGTGGGAGAGTGTTAGCAGTAGTAAAAAGCCTCTCAGCAGGAATAAAACATGGGGACAAAAATTGGAAGAAGAAAATACATTTCTGTGTTTACCCTTTCTCGAATCAATCTCCAACACATTTATATTATTGCTGAAAAACAACAGGAAGTAGATTGACATTGATAACTTATATGAGTTTGTCATATTTTTAAACTACAATATAACATATTAAATAATATTTATCAGAAGGAAACTTATTCTCATAACACATATATTATAAAACATCATAAACAAAAGCATTAAACTAAAATTATCGACATTCATGAAAAATCCTTTTAGTTTCTAGAGGCAAGTCTCGGTCTCGTCTCGAGTTTCGAGGAATAAGTCTGAGTCCTGGTCTCGTCTCGAGTAAGTCTCGATGCATAGTGTCTCGGTCTGGTCTCGATTCCCAAACCTCAGTCTTGGTCTCGAATTCGAGGCGAGACGGTTCTATGCCTAGGGACAAGACAGTGGCCGCCCACGAGTGCTGAACAATCGCGACCGGCGGCGTCTGGGCATATTCGTCCGGGCAGACAGACAAGCAGCAGTGCGTGATCTGACAGTAGTAATCAGTTCAGGATGATCCAGAAACATGTCTCAGAGGTCATTCCAGCGCAATTTCGTCTCCATTGGGTATCGCAGCTGAAGACCGACACGTATGCTGCTACTAATCGCTGCCCATCGACAGCCTCGACTGACATGGGCTCCGGAACACATGGATAGGGTCTTAGAAAACTGGCAATGTGTAGCGTGGTCAGATAAGTCACGTTTCCAATCGGTACGTTTCGATGGTATGGTCCGGGTGTGGTGCAGCCCCATGAGGCCTTGGACCCTAGTTGTCAACAAGACACTGTGTAAGCTGGTTGTGGCTCCGTCATGGTGTGGGGCGTGTTAACATCTCATGGTTTGGGGCCTCTGATCCGCTTGAACCGGAAGTTGACCGATCAGAGCTATGTTCATCTGGTTGGTGACCATCTCCAGCCCTTTATGGACTTCGTTTACCCTGTCAAAAACGGGATTTTCCAGGGTGACAATGCGCCATGTCACCGGACCGCAATGGTATGCGACTGGTTTCAGGAACATTCTGACAACTTCCAACTCACTATTTGGCCCCCCTAGATCGTCGGACATGAATCCTATCGAGCACATGTGGGATATCATCGAACAGGATATTCGTGCCCATGATCCTCTACCTCCAACAACCACCGTATTGTGGACGGTAATCGAGACTGCACGGCTGCACAAACCTCCCTCCTGATCCCTGCGCGCGTTCCTACCACGTCGAGTTGCTGCACTTCGCCGTGCTTGAGGAGGTCCAACACGTTATTATGTAGGTATCCTATTATTTTTGGCACTTCAGTGTTTATTCTACATATTTAAGCTATATTATATTCATGCTATACCTGAAACTTTCAGGTATAGCATGAATATAATATAGAATATGAGAAATATCAAATACGACATATAGTTTCATTTGAGATGCGTATGAAAGTATAACTAAAAAGGTAATTAATCTTCCAACGGAGACGATACTGCAAATATTCTGAACACTTTTTTTTTTTTAAGATTTTGGCTTTCTGCCTGATCGAAAAATGCTTCAAAGAATTCACATCATCATCATTTATAGATAGATTGGGAGTTATATATATATTGTAAATAAAATGTACTTCTTATGCATATTTTCTACACATGTCACAATCTTTGTTAGTTTTGTATTCGAAAAGTATAAAATTGTGTACCAAAAGTGTGTTGTACCTGGTGGCCAGAAAGTCTCTTTACACCTGAACTAAATGCGTGTCACAGTGTAAGATGGTAAGATTTGAACATCCCGTCCTGATCATAGATATGGCAACAGTGCTCCTCACGTGAATTGCAACGTGATTGCCGCGTAACTGCCACGTGACTGTCCGGGGAGGAGAATAAAATCTGTGCGTTGACCAGTTCATTTTCTCGCCTTTCTGTGTTTGGTGAAGAACAATGGCAGATACCAGCGACTTCATTTGGAGGAACGCTTAGTGACAAGTATGTGGGTCCATGAACGTCCAACAACGAAAACATGACACAGGTGATGATGGATAGGCTTCGTGAACTGTTCGGTAAGGAGCCACCACGTCGTCAGACTTTGACCACGTGGGAGAGGAAAGCTTTTCGCCTGGGAAGTGTTTCTGGTCGTCCATCATCCCGAAGGGAAACATGTGCTCAAGTTAGTGCGTCAGTGATGCGTTCACCCTGCAAGTCGACAAGAAAGCGTGCTGCAGAACTTGAAATTAAAAGGATCACAATGCAACTCCACATTAAAATGGACTTAGGCCTGCAAGCATTCCGACCAATGGCTATCAATGTTGTAACGGACGATGACTTAAACCGCTGGCTGCAAGCATGAGGATCTTGTTGGAGGTCTTCCCCACCATTCCTGCTCGGAAGTGCATTCTTTTCTCTGATCAATGTGCTATTTATCGGAGTTCGTGGGGTAGAGACATCTTCATATGGTCAGAGAAAAACCCACATTTTTTTCCAAGAAATTGAGAACAATCCTCCGCACGTCATGATTTGGGCGGGGATGACTGCAGGACACATCTTTGGTCTGTACTTCTTTGAGTGTTCCGTGACCCAGGTTACTTATCTGGACATGTTGAATGACTGACTTCTTCCACAGCTGCAAAAATTTGGGCATCAACGACATGGTTGTTTACCAACACGATGGAGCTCCCGCCCACATCGCATTTGCTGTTCGTGAACGCCTGGATGAATTTTTCCCTGGCCGGTGGACAGGACGTGGATCCCCAAATTCATCAGTCCCTTATCCTTGGCCGCAACACCAAACACTTGAACAGCATTACGGTTTTCATAATCGTAACAGCATGTCTCAACTGGTTAAGTGTTTTCAGTCGCCATCTTAATCGCTTGTTTTCACAGGAATTGAACACTGAGCGTGAATTCTGATACCTAACTGACAAATAGAAAAGCGATTAAACCATAGCGTAAGTCGTCAGTGTAACTTCGTTTGTATTCAGGGTTAAGGAAACGTACTTTTGTCCCTATATACTATTTGAACTTAGTGTTTCTTATGTCTGGTAATTCAGTCCAGTTGGTAAGACACTGGACTTGTAACTGAACAACCCATGTTCAAATCTCGCTTCAGGTTTCTATTTATTTCTCCTGCTCCCAGTACCAAAATAAACAACATATATAGTGTTGATTTAACAAAATAAAGTGGTAGTCGGTCTGGTACACCGTGAAGTGTTGAATCAACACCTCTATTTTTTGCTATGTACCATTAGAACTTGTAAAAAAGTATTTATTAGTATTTTTACACGTTTAAAGTGCAAAGAAGTTATCGAAACTTTATTCATTTGAGATGTACTACAATTGCACTTTATATGTACAAGAAGTGTGCCTTTCTTCTGTGCAAGGTTAAGGTGCTGTAGGAACTCCCTTTTTTTTTTGGTTGTATAGAAGAAAGAGCCGCCAAACGTTTTATTTTCAGCTAGGAAATAAAAATGATCTACTCTTATTTTCATTATTTTTTAGGGCAGGAATTTCTATTTTAGAGAAGAACTCACTTTAATGAGTTGTTTTTCTTTATAACTGGGCGTAGCTTCAAAAAGGAGGGCACGTGTGCAGAAGAGTGCTGTGTGGTGGTAGGCGTGTCCACTTTTCGTCGTCTTGTCATATAATGCCGAAAGCCTCTTCTGCTGCCACCTCACATCAAAATTTGCTTCACTTATAAGAACCAAGTGTAACAAAGATTTGGCTCATGATGAAGCAACCACATGCGAGTGACTTTACTTTGTTCACTCTGCGCTTTGAAGTGTTGCCAACCCAAAAGGAAGTAAAATAAAAATAATAATGCATAATCTCCATCCATACGTCTCCTTCCACTCTTCAAAAGCAGTTCGTGGAGCGTATTTTCATATTTGCCTTCTATAGGCCTAATTGAAAATGTACCTTTTATAGCCTCTTACCAAATACAAAGAAACACTATTAAGATACTACGCTTAAAACTTTGATTCACTTTGTGAACATCGGTTCCAGCTTCCGTGATCTAGTGGTTCTAATCAAAAGTTCGATTCGTGATACCAACAACACTCTAGGTTTCATTACACGAATTTCTAGCACCTAGACAACGGCTCCGGCCACAACCTTTTTCTTCCATGCATCCAGAAGAAAGCGATATATGACCGTTTTAGACCGCTTTGTTCCTAAGACATATAACCGTCTTAGACCGTAACTAACAGTTTACTCCATAAACGTAAGATTAATAAATGAACCTGTAGAACATCAATAGCTTCGCATGACTGCATACGAGTTCGGGTGATACAGCAGAACAACAAGTAAGATATTCTCACTCACTGCATAAGCTGACTTTAAATGCTGTACGAGTAAAGGACATAACCATATTAATTCATTACAAATAGTTTTGATTATGAATAAGTGATAGCGCAAGTACACCAAAAGAGAATGAACTAAATCTTTAAGATCGATGCGCCAGAGTGTTGTCTGATTTTGAGTGGCATAACACAGAAATTTCAAAAGTTCTGCTAAAGTGATTGAAACCGATTTTTTTTGACTGATAACAAAAGCAGAGCCAGACTTAGCAAAACCGACGCCTTGAGCTAGACTACATTTTGCTCCTCCTCGTTCCCCAATTCCTGATCAAATCCTTTTGTTTTCAGGTACTTCTCCTTCTTCCTAGTCTCCACGATAGAAGATCAACTCATCCACCCCCTCCCCTATTTAATTACAAATAAAGCCGGTAGCTATTTTCGCTCTAAGTTTCGATAACTCCTTTGTTTTCGAAAGATAAAGTTGAATTTCGGAGGATTACAAATAAGAAATATATGGGGGAGACTTATCTTCAGGGTTTGCCAAGATGGGCTCACCCAGAAAAACTTGTTTGCTTGGGGTTGGGCATAATTGAAATAAACTACTTTAAACCCTAGTGTTTTTTTTTAAATTATTTTTTTCAAAAATGATTTTTGAAATAAAGGCACGACACGAAAGTACATATGAAAGAAAACCATTGCATTCTAGATTATTAAAATGCAATCACAACTTTCATACTAACTATAAATTAATAATGTTGTCTAAAATCTACAATACGTTACCTTTCTGATATTGAGCTCAGTCAGTACTCCAATTGAAACTAAAACTGTTTTTCCATCTGTTGATTTCGTAACCGATTAGAACTAATTAGCTCTTCCAACTAGATAGATTGTAGATTTTCTTTGCTCTTTACTTTCAATCTTTATTAACAAAAAATAATTACAAATAAAATTATTATTGAAGTATATGATAAAATTATAAACTACGTCTTTGTCGTGTCAGATTCCATGCAAAATTACTAGGCTCTACAAATATTAGACTGCCAATAATAATATTAATTTTTAAACATATACCATATAGATAAAGCACTTGCTATCCACAGAAGCACAGAGCTAATCACGAAATCCTAAGAGAATAAAGGACTTTTAAAAAATAAACAGCACTATGGATGGTCACCTCGTCTGTTGTGGTCAGGTGGTCGGTGTGCCGGACGGCCAAGTGAGACTGGGAAAGTTGAGCGGCAATTCAGACCCTGCCGCTCGGGCCGAGGAGGCTCGGTGGTAGAGCGCTCACCTCTGGGGCGTGGGGTCCTTGATTCGATCGCGGCTCGTGCCATGTGGTTTTTTTGGTGGACAAACAACGTGTGCATGGGTTTACTCGAGACTCTTCCGTTTTCTCCTACTTTCATCAATTTCTTTATCACCATCCATTCAGCCTGAGCCAAAGCTGCTTAAATGTCTTAAATGACATTTTTAAAATCAAACCCTGCTCAGGTGGATCAGTGAGACCACCCCGAATATTGTTTTCTATCATTTTCTTCAGTCTCATCTGTGAATGGCGCAATGCCGGAACCTACAATTACCTTGGGCTAAGAACCACGCCGCAGAATGATCTACATACCATGAAGTGAGTACACCCCAACCCCAAACACACAGAATAGACCCGCTCCAAACCTCCCCATTCCACAGTAGTGATCTGTATATAGCTTTACATTCGTATACATTAACATTTTATTTTTAAAACCCAATTAAACCCGAGAAAGCCCGATTAAACCCGAATAACCCGCCTAGGTCCAGGTAGGCTGTTTTTTTTTAATACCTGGTTTCTTTCAAACCCTGCCTGTCTGTAACGGCCACTCTACCTTTAACGGCCACCCCCTCTTTTCTGGTAAGTCTGTGCTGCTGGATGATGGGAGACGCGTTGATTACGTGGAATGTACCAGATGAGAACGTGTACTGAAGTACAGCATAGTTGGAAAGAACGTTCATTGCTGTTTATTGACGTCATTGTTTAAATAAACTGCTTTTCTTCTACTGTTCTGTAAGGCAGGTGTTACTTTGACTTATTTAAGTTCTTGCAATACTTACCTAAACGAATGTTTATTTGCTCCTGTATATAAAACATACTTTTGTGTATGAATAGAGAAGCCAATTAGGTCGCTGATGAGGGCTAGTCATATTGGAATCACAATGTTTGTAGAAAAATGTCACCTGTCTAAAACGGTCACAGTGGCCATCTTATCCTGTTTTACTATATACTCTGCAATATTTTATTATAAAATTTGCTCTGTAATATTACTTGTAATTTTTTTATGCATACGTTTCCGAGTTATTTTTTTAAATGAAATATTCGCTCGTATTGCCATAAGTCCGTCTCTGTTAAGAGACAATGTTTCTCCTGCTTTTTTTTGCTGAAGTTTTAATCATTAAGCAGATATATAAATTGTTGATATGAGGAAACTTGACTACTTTTTCAACTGGAGTAAACAAGCTATAAAACATTGCTCGAGCATCCTCCTCTCTCCACTTCTTCCGATTTGACATCACTTGGAAGCTGCATTCATTCTTTTTTACATTGAAATGATTGACCTGGATAGGCAAACATGTCTGCTTACAAACGTGCGTTACATTGTCAACAATAGAGTATTTACATTACCCTTTTGTTTCACACAATGTAAAGTTATATTATTGCAATGGAAATATTCTCTTAGGAAATGTCGTTGGTTCATGCTATCTATTTTACTGGCCGTGTTTTAAAGGAGATTATTATGTTCCTTATTAAAGAAGATAAGAACATTTATTGATGTATTCATGTTTAACTGTTTATAAAATCTATTTATCATGAGACCTTCTCTTATGTATCTATAACCATAAACAAAGAAACAGTGAAGAATTTTAAATTCCCTTTTGAAACAAAGTGAAACCTCTTAACAAATAAGAAATCATTTACTGTCGTTCACAACTCACAGCACAAAGTAGTAGTAGTAATATGTAGTATATACGTATCGACTGTCCTCATACACATTTCACCACATCTTACCAACGTACGAGGGAGATGTAGAAAGTAAATATAGAACCCAATTCAGTGGGAAGGAAAATCACAGGTAGATGGCAGTACTGTCGCAACATACTCCCTGTGGTCCCTACTGAAGCCTTTTCTTTTGTGGTAAGCAACGCTGTACTGTGTTTTGTACGGAATTTGACGAGTATGTCGATTGAAAATCCTGCCAAATGTGATATTTTTGTGAGTTTTGTTCCTGCAGTTCATCCAATCAATTACCCTTCCCTAATAGAGGGCGTCACCCTCCGGTTGCAGCTACACTTGACTAGCAAATAAATAAAAGTAGAAAAACACAACAAATCAGTCATTCTCTATCGAGAATAAAATAAAAGCAAATAACGCCAAACAGGTATTGTGGGTGAAGGAAATTCCTTGTGTTGTTTCAACGTCTCACAAGATAACTAGTAACATACAGTAGTTAACAAAATGCATATTGTGACTAAGAAAAAAAAATTGAAATTCGCAATCCAATAATAGAAAATGAATAATCGTGGCGTGGACATTTGCTTATTACACGACTGCGCAAGAGCTCATAGTCTAAGAACCAACGCAGCAGTTAATGCGAAGTTTTAGGTGAACAGTTGTAGACTACTCTGTTTACACACCAAATCACGACTTCAGCAGTTAAATTTGTTTTCTGTTTATATACAATTATTTATATATAAGGTTTATATATAAGAGCCAATAAAAGGTTCGACGACAACGAGTAGGCTTACACCGTCACTTCCAGCGCCAAAGGACGTAACACCACTATTTCTATAGCATGCACAAGAAAGAATTTACGTCATTATAACATCGGGGCGGGGTGAAGGAGCGGTTTCTCCTCTGAAGCGAGAGCATCTATAGATGCTTCTCTTAATATTTTCTCTACGAAGAAGTTGGACTTAAATATGCATTCGGAATTTCTTCACCTTTTCTGTCCATTTAGCATTGTTTATTCGGACATTATTTACCTAATAACACAAGGAAGCAAGTAAGAGAAACTCTCTCTTGAGAGTCAGTGAAATTAAGAGATTTGGTGGTAGCATCTGTGTAATTTTTTTTATTAATTTATTTATTTCGTTTTCGACCAATATACGATTCTTGTCAAATTTATTTCAGCATTTTAATCCAAAGGTCACGTTTCTTGAAGAAAAAAAGTCTTTATAAAGTGTTAATTAGAATGTGTCCGTTTTGAAACTACGATATAAGGGGTCTTTACACTTGTAAATTTCCATCTATGTCTTTATTCGTCTATCTTTGTGCTTATCTTCTTACTCACTAGCGTATGCATACATTAATTTATCACTTCATTCTTCACGTACATTCCTTATCTGTTTTCCTCTTAACACCTAATTGTTCCTCTTGTACTCTCTATCAACAAAGAGAAAGATAAAGACAGAGGACTTAAGTAATTCCAGAATTTACAAACGTTGGTACTTTTTTTTTTTTTTGTTTGTATTTCTCGTCTTCTGATTTCTCCTTCAAACCTCTTTGTTTGTTTCGTTTGCTTTTAAGACGATTCTGCGTTGTTTCTTCGCTGCTTCTTTTTCCTCTCTTACACAAACGAATAATAATGCCTTTTGCTTGGGTTTCAATTCACTAAGCAATGAGGAACGCGTTCGTTCGTTCGTTCGTTTAGCTTCCCAGAAACCAACTGGTTTCAGCTAAGGCTGTTGGTATTTTACAAAAGCAGCGTGCTTGACTTCAGTTAAACTATTGCATAAATTTTGTCTTGGAGGAGAAATCTTTAAGCAGGAAGGCATTGCACTCCCGAAAATCGTTTCGGCGAAAAAGAGAGAGACCGATGAATTATTCAACAACTATTTACGCTATTTCGACTCTTGGCTTTCTGAATTGCTATTGAAAACAAATAGATGAAGAATATTGAATTATGTCTTTTGGGGAGTCTCTTCCCATCTATAAATGTAGGTATTAAGGCAACAATCGTGTTTTCTTCTCGTTTACACTCGTTCACATTCATAGCTTTAAAAAGAAAAGGAAATGAAAGAGCTCTTTCTTTTTCCCTTTCGTTCCATGCTTGTATTCATATGTACTTTCTCATAACGAAAGGGGAGCTTTTCCTCCAGTTCCTTGAGAGCTTATTATAACGTAAGTGAGCGCAGTTTGGCCATGGCCATGTGTCCAAATCCGTAACCTAAGTATATTCTCATTTATCTAACTGAAATCCGATAAATTGGGTAAATGTTAGATCGACTAGTGCACGGTGATCGTATTTCCTAATATTCCAGCAATCCTGGTTAGTACGCATGCGTGAAATATGCATAAATGTTGAAAAAAAAATTGCTTTGTCTTGCCCCTTTTAGTAACTGTTTACTTCGGCTCGTCTCGATCATACAAGTGCAATTCTTTTAAAACTACATCAATGCCCCAAGCTAGATTTGTATTTCGCTAATGATTTTTTTCTTCTTTCCTAAGTACAGTGTGTTGCAAAATAACACGGACAAACCTACCTCAGGAGATTCCTGACATGAAAATAAGAACAATATATAAAGTTCATTTCCCCGCGGTTTCGGCAGCCTATAGCGCCAAAACGAAGCATTTTTGCACCCTTGATGGTCTATTATTTTTATTTTCATGTCAGGAATCTCAAGAGCTAGTTTTGTCAGTGTTATTTTGCAACACCCTGTATATATATTGTGTTGTTAGTAAAATTATGCATTTCATGTTACAGAAAACGTGTAAACCTTTTGGAAGATCACGGTTTTATTTCCTCTGGCAAGCTGATAGTTCAGTCCCATATTCTTTTTAAGAAAATGAAAGATCAGTCTATAACATACGAATGAAAATTTGTTGTGAAGATTATTAGGATTTTTTAAAGAAAGATAAAAGCGTAACATGGGGAAATTCCCCCCACCTATCTTCGATTAAATTTCCTCTTTTTTTTAACATTTCCCAAGACAGTATTCATCAAAATTAACTGAGAAAGAGTTCTAGAGATAACGTCTTCGTTTTATATTTGGCCACTCTTACAGTGGCTCGGGACGGGCGTAAGCCATAGTGCTGTTACCGTCTATATAATCAATTTTATTCCGGATCTTATCTTACAGTAGCTTTCCCAAACTTTAATTCTGGGTCAACTATTAACTGAGTATCACCAACTTGCAGGTCAGTAACTTGAAATAAACTTTGTATTGAGAAATAATATGGGAAATGTTATCAAAGGAGAGAATGGGGCTAGTCTTTGATTTGTCATATCACGGCTTCCCATGTGAGCTTAAAACTTTCAAGAACTTATTCGGAAAGAATAAAATAAAATGTCTGAACGTTTCGTCCCTTAATATTCAAGATATCTACAGCTGTATTAAATCTTTGAGAAGAGTTCATTCATTTACATGCTTTTCTTTAGTTCACAATGGTTCGTGGTGTCCTTAGATTTTGCAACGTTAATTTCACTCATTTCCCAATGATGAAATTTTGCACAGCGACATAAATCGGGTGACAATACAATATTTCATTGTTACTTTCAAGTATGTCTATATATTGGTATATTTTAAAGCAAATTTTAATATTTCTTTTTATATGAGCTTCTTTATCCTAAACTAAATACTAGCCTGCAACGAAGGAAACTGAGTTTTGACTGGTTGCAAAACACTTTAGGATTTGGATCAGAAAATATTAGTTTGAGAAAAAGTATGAGTATACCGAAATAAATCGAAAAAAAATTAATAAAAATAAACTTCTTAAAGACATACTTTTCTTAAACAAACCGTACTAAAAAGTAAAAACATAATTTTGTTTATGCATGACTAAAAAGAAAGGCATGTGGCGCGCCAATGGAAGAATTTATAAAGTAATTGTATATGAGAGAGCGCCCCATGTTTTGTTTGTTTAGTCATGGATAAACAAAATTGTTTTTTACTTTTTTAGTACGATTTGTTGAAGAAAAGTGTCTTTAAAAAGTTTTTTAAATATTTTTTTCTGTTGGTATTACTAATTATGATTCCCAAAGTTTTATTTTCCAAAATTTCTCTCTTGATGTTAAATCTCAAGCGCTACAAAGATAATAATTGCAGTAGAATATGTACACCAATTCATTGATTTCAAACCGGTTTTATGGCCTTTAGGAATGTATATGGCAGACTGTAGTTGGTATGAGGTAATGCTATAGGTGCTAAGCAGGTAATCTAGAGCTTAGAAGGTTGCATATTTAACAGAAGAAAAGATATGTGATAAACAATGAATTAATTGTTTTTTTATTATTATAATCCGCCA
>JAGDQP010042655.1:0-16478 GCA_022664845.1 Lepisma saccharinum
GTGGCTCCCAGGGGCATTGAAATTATATACTCCTGGGAGCCACCCACCTCTTGGGAGTGATTCATAAATATGGCCCTTAATGTCTGAATGTAAGTTCAACTCACTGTTTTATACACAGACAACACTTAGTGATTAAATGAACTGAATCTGTTATTGAAACAAGTACGGAAAAATCAATTTTGTTAAAAATCTCTGTTACTACACTCTCACCTTTTTAGTGCATTGTGTAAAGAAATGGGAAATATTCAATTCCATAAGTGTAGTGGTTGTCAAGGGGGAAAGTGGTTTTCACGAGTTTTCGAGAGAAGAAATAAAATAAAGATGTTGCATTATGATATTGATAAAGTAATTGAATCTCTTTTTCCACGACTTCAAGTGTTTGGTGCAAGTTATATTTCTCAGCTATATTTTCAGCATCGTGAAGAGCCTAAATCTTTCACTTCAGGGGGCGTGATGTTACCATTTTAAAAATGCAAGATAAAATAAAAGCAATTCTATAGAAATGCGCCCTGTGGAGTAAATGACTTGGTCGTGTAGACTATGATTAATTTGTACCACTTGATGAGTTTCTTACAGTCTTGATGAATTAGCGTAATTACTTCAGAAGCATTTCGCAAACAAATTTTCCATGGTCTGATGAAAGTAAGCAACAGATTAGGAATCCTTTCAGTGCCACATCTGTGCTTGAGTCCTTTAACTTTTTTAAACTCGTATGTGGGATCAGCTTATTGAATTGAATGCATGTGCTTTAAACAAGGCAACACGAATTTATCACTTTCTCAATGAAATATGTAAGTCGAAAGAATCAAAGTCTGACTAGTACACCCTTAAATTCGAAATATTCACTCCACTGTATCTTACACGTCTGGATGTTCTTTTGAATGACAACAAAACTCTGGATTAACTTTACTGATATTGCTCGAAATAATCAAGGATCGGTTGATCTTCACGTTGTTTCACAAGTCACTAGACCCCTATAATAAATTTCCTTAAAGAAATATATATATGAGCAACGATTTTATTCTCTTGACACTCAAAAATTAAATTTGAATATGCCTCTTGATACTTCGCAGTTTCATTCCACTATAGACTTAAAAATGTTCTCCTGCCTAATCAACAGAATGTCCTACCGTCCTTCTTCACAATTACTATTTGGATATTTTGTGCTCCTTGAAGGTAGCTATAAATAGTACGTTGTCTCGGTCACAATGGGTTTACTTAAATCTTCGTGTTTTACTTTGAACTAATCAACGAAACGTGACTATTTTTTTTTATCTGGGGACAATAGTAACGTTCTAATTTTCGATGAACAAATTGTCCTTATGAAACGTCACTTCTGGAACGCTCTGTATACATTTAAACTTCTTGAAATGCTGAAAGTAAACTGAGGACGAAATATAGCTTCCACTGTTTAAGGAAACTAACTGATCTTTAAGTTAATATGCATTTACGAGGCTTTAATTACTGGAAATTCAAACCTCAAAACAAAATAAAATCCTGATTTCTGGTATTCCTGATCCGTTCTACTCTCGGGGGATCCAATGCGAAAAGAGACGGTTAGTATTCTGCTTGCCTGGCTTACAAATTTGAACGAAGTCGAATACTGTCTCTCTACGGACGCTGACTCTCTTCGTGCAACCTAACTGTTTACTGTCCGCTAAGTTTACTATTTCTCTCTTAGCAATGATACCCATATGTCACACGCCGTGTAAGCTCCTGCAAGCGATTAGTGTGCCCCATTCTACGACTTACGCAGTGGGCAGTTCAATTCTTTAAGGAAACTGATTGAAATGGAGAATAAAAAATATATTCGTTAATATACTTTCTTGAAATGTGGTAATATCATTTCAGTTGAACTACGTGTGTGTGGTTTGTATTGTTTCTTTTGCATTACATCAGTGGTAGAGCGTTGGCGTAGCATTCAGGAGGTCCTGGGTTCGATCCCAGCGGCCGACCATCTTGACTGATGACTGAGGTTTTTCCTCAGTCGCACCAGGCAAATGGAGGGATAGCACCTCCAATATAGGCCTGGCTGACACCTTCCTGAATCCTTTCCCCTCCTCTATCCCCGCCTGAGCCTCAGATGCCTAAAGGCCAAAAAAAATCAAATTCAAATTTTGTATTACATTTTGTACGGAATTTTGGGCTATCAAATATCTTCATTGATGTAAGATGCCTTGTTCTAGACCTTGATAACGCGGTTTGTTTCTGTTTAAAGTTGTTTGATTTGAGTTCATCTTAACGTCCTAAGCGAGCTGGTGAGTTTCTAAGGACCAATGTTTTTGTTGTAGGTCAATAATTTGCCATATTCTTTTGAGATTTAAAATAAACTTGAAAGTAGAGCCTCGTACATTTTAAATAATCATTTCATACTTTTCTACAATGAAATAACTTTAATAGCAAGTATTTATAATGATAATGCATTTTAATGAGGATTCGTACATCTTGGTACTTGAATGGAAGCGATGGTGCGGAAGGTAGTCAGTCCGTGGTAGGCTGACAGCCTCACGTGGTGGTCCGTGAAAAGGACAGTTTGAGAACCGCTATCTTAGTGTATGCTGGTTTGGTGTCCACAATGAGTTCTTCTTGGAATAGTTTCTATTGCTTACAATATTCTTGCCCGTAGATTTTCACGAGGCCGTTTCCTTTTGAACGAAAACCACGTAAATACCCTTCGCCCACTTAACGTCAGTAACGTAACTAGAATTTTCCCCGTCCCCTCCGCAAGGGCCCTTCTAGCGGCATTTCTATATTCAATTTCAAGAAATTCCTGTTGCATCTATAAACCATGTACCAACTGTTCATAACAATGTTGCCAGATTTCTTAAACTGAAATTCTCCCGAAACTGCGTGAAAATTCCCATCCAGGCTTAAAAATTTCCTTCCTTTTACAAACTCGGGCAAAGTTTTAGAACTAAAATTGGACTTTGAGGCAATTTCTCTTCTCGTGTTTGTTTCGTTTGCCATTAACTCATTTTCAATCTATATATCGGCTGTAGGAACCCTTGGGGTCTCGCAGTTCTAAATTTGCGTTCGGTCTCCTTTCGCCAATATAAAATCTGCTGGCTGAAACACTGGTGGTGATCGAAATTTTCACTGAACCCCTGACACTTCAAACGTATATGTTGTTGATTGGAATTATCGCTGACCAAAAATGTCCCAGAACGAATGGGTGGAACTAATTAAGAAAACGCCTTATGAACATTCACTTAAGTTGGACAGATTTTTTTAAAAAAAAGTATCAGGGCACCTTTTCATGTATGTGTTGGTCGCATTCTTTGCTTGCGATTTGGTCAAGTAGTGAATTGAAAATACGCAACTCGATTCCACCATTGGGTAGTAGACCAAATCGCAAACAAAAGTTGTGAACAGTGAGTACATGAAAAGGCGCCCTCAGAGTTGTTCAAGTTAGGGAAGTTATATACCATTTTCCTTTCGGAATATAACCCACACTGCTACCAATTCAAGATAACAGCTAACGAGGAACTTCCAAGAAAGTGAAGCACATGGTGAGTGTGGTTTTGTTTTTTTTATCTCAAAGGCATAAAAGTCAAGGTCATGAAGTGTAATATTATTGCAAAGTTAATATTTACTTAAAAAGTGATTTATTGGAAAGGAAAGGAAGCCGGCGTTATCACAAACGTTCTTCAATAATGTCTCAATGTACAAACACCATTGTCACTTATATTAAAGAACAAGACGAAAAGATAATTTTATACATATTAGATATTCGAAATGCTCTAGGGATGATAAACGTACTTATGTGAAACACTGAATACAGTATTGCAAACTATGAAATAAATATATGAGTATAATATTTCATTTCTATTATCCACAGTTTACTACACTGCATTATGTGCTTTACGTATATAATTATCACCACAAAGGACTGACAAATGTTGTTCTATTTTAGCAAAAATATTTATAACAGGATGGAAACACTATCATGTCAATGGGAACACGTTTTAATTTCTGCCCCATGAGCTATAGGCCGCGGCCGCCGTCGGCCCACAGGTGAACTTTGGCTAATAACATCCGTCAGGAGAGGCACCGCGATTGTCGGATATCTGTCGTCGGTCCGCCGGATTGTCATTCGATTTACTTCCGGCACCGATTTTTTAATAACGTTTTATTCATTTTTTAAAAAAAATAAACACATTTTAGTGCACTTATAAAGGATTGCTGCCCTTTTGATCCTTTTTGCGTTTCTTTACATTTTACTAAATTATAGATCATGTTAGAAGATTAAGGTTATATATACGCATTTTGAAATGTTACAAAGTTTACTGAAAAACTCAGGTTACATCTTGTTTCATTACACGCGATGCCGAAGTTCGAATCTAGCCCCCATACAAGTACGAAAATTTCAACTCGACCTGAAGACGAGAGAAAAGGACGCTCAGAGGAATAAATAGAGGATGCAACCGAATCATATTTTTTTCTATGGTTTTTATCAAAATATACACAAATCGTCCATTATTCATTTCGGCCTATATTGACATGCTTCTAGATTCCATTTCTACCCTTCATCATTAAATCCCACCCAAGGACCTGCCGCGGGTTTTACGACTCACAGTGGCAAATAGGATCCGCAATACAGCTCAGGTAGGAAGTTGAAAATCTATGAGGGACCATCAGAGATCTCCACCGCCGCAGGCCAACCAAATTACGTACGTTGGTGCACTTTCGGCCTGCTAGTATTTCTTTGGAAAACGTCTTCAATGCTACACAGTACGTTATGTGCAGCATTTCTAATTCTAACGTAAGATCCTACCAGCCACCCCAATATCGGATTAAAGCCTATATGAATTCCTTCATTTCAGAAATGATCTTCGTATCACAGAAGGAATACAAATACATTATCCTGTGGCAAGACCAGCATAACCGAGTGGTTAGAGTAACAGACTACAAAATCTCGTCGCAGACTGTTGGAGGTTCGAATCCCGTCGGAGACAGTTGGAAAAATTCACAAACCAATGAATACATAATAGCGAAGATAATTCAAAAAGGCCAACTAAATATAGATCACCACTGTGTCTGTGTGTGACATAATCTCAAGGAAATAACGTGCTTACTTTTGGACCACTGAAAAAGACGGTTTTGTTTCAGCGGCCGCCAAAATACCGTCATGGAGGAAGAGATGCAGGATTAGTTTAGTTTTTCCGGCGGGTCGCCGGCGGAATCCGCAAGCGGTTCACCGGAGAAGAACGACAACAACTGGAGGCTATACGACTCTTACCGCCTAAATACCGCCTTAGTGGCTGAACAGTGGTATTAGTCTAATTTCTCTAGCGTGCCACCGGCAGACCGCGGAATCCGAATTAGCGGGCCGCCGACGGTTTGGGCTTGGTGTAGTGTCAAACCTATGAATAAAATGAAGTACAAATAACCTGATTTTACTTTCATAAACTATTTCTGATTTATCGATAAATATCGATTTAATTTACCGTTTCTAGTAGTCGATTTTCGGCTCGAAGCTTTGTTCCCTGTTTCAAATCAAAACTAAGAAAGAAATTCGACACGTACCCTGTATATGTGATTTTATTTTCTTATCTAGGGAATTAATCGTTTAATTTTTGCACGACTATTCACAATTCAGAAGAATTACCAGTAGCTTTGAACATTCGCTTGGCATGAAGAGAAATATAAATATTTCAACATACCTATTCTTCAAATCACAGGATATTTATGCTAGTTTTTTTTTATCTTCTTGACTAATTAGGTAACGAGGAGTTACCCCTTCTTGCACCAAAAACTTCAGCTTGTTAAAATTGCTTAACAGCTGGGATGGTACTTACAAAATACTTCTTGGCCGTCTACCTCTCACAATTTTCTGCGTAAAGACCTTAAAATAAATTAAAAAATAAAATAAAACAATAATATTGTTGTTTTTAATTGTTCTCGTAACAGTGTGACAGATGCTGTGATTTTTCTTGCACAATCTGATCTTCAGACAAAGAGATGCAGAGAATTTAAAATTATTGATAGCATGAATAACACCAACGAAGCCATTTTGAAAGTTTGATGATATTTCAACAAAAGTAACGGAAGTAAGGTAGGTAAGCCACAGTCATGCTTAAAGCCAAAGAAGTAAGCGAATACAACAGTGAAATTAATCATCACATCGTGGCAATGTTATCGTTATTAATCTTCCCATCAAATTATTCTTTGTAGGATTTCTAGAAGTGAAAAAAAGAAATGAATAAAGTAAAAACTGAAAGTGAAACCCTTAGGAAAATGTAAAAAAAAAAAAAAAAGCCGAATTCACAAAGCTGTCTTACGTTTAAAAGTTGTCTTACTTTTAAGGCAAAGACTCTCAATTCACAAAAATGAATGTACGATCACTCACCGAAAACCATCGTAAGGTCACCAGTAATCGTCTTTAAAGATTGATGTGTATTCACGAAGTGCTGTATGATCATTTTTGGGCGTGGAAATTGCCTTAACTTTTAAGGATTTTGTATCCCCCTTACTCTGTGATTCGGAAGTTTGAAAAAAAATATATATAAATAAATATAAAAAATCATATAGGCTATACACGTAATTACTTTGGCACCACACGCTTCAATAATGGCGAGTCTAGATTAGGCCAAATTTGTATGCGTGTACATGTTGGTGAGGACTGTCTTAGAACGGCGAAATCATCGGTCGTTTCTTTGCTCCTGAGAACTTTGAAAACATAAAACGAGACAAAGAGAATACATACGCGTCAATACTTGCTACAGAAATTAGTATATTTGTTGGCACAATGCAGTACAGTACGTTTAAATATATAAAAGCATCTAAAAGACCCGAAATGATATACATGCTGTCACAATTACTTTGGAATGTTTCTGTTATCGCTGTTCACAGCGTTGCCAGATACTGAGAACTAATATTATTTTCATTAGCTTTGTGGGGAAAATCTCTAAATTCTGTGTTGGTAAACGTCAAAATCGCCTAATGTTGTTAAACATAGGTTTATCAAAAGTGTCATTATAATGATAAGTCTACATTAGGCCTTGTTGATCAACATATTTGTGCGCGCGAGGATTATCTAAAGACCGTGACAATTTATAAACGTACCCAGTATAAGTGGAGTGAAAATTGAAGATTGTCACGGTCCTTAGATAATCCTAGCGCACACAAACATGTTGATCAACAAGGCCTAATGTAGACTTACCATACATAATACATGTTGGCAAAACATGTGCACGTATTTGTGTTTCAAGCACATTGCAGCGAAAGTTTGAAACAATACTGGAATATATATTGTGAACTATATATATATTTTTAAATATACCATTGATGAAAATATTTACAAAATAACGCCCTTGCGTTAAAATTCTTGCCAGCATGAAAGAAAATATATATATAAAAAAGAAGTTTCTCTATCATTTTTCAGAAAAGAAACTGTTTCGAAATAACGAGAATATTTTTAAAATGTATTGACAATGTTTCATGCTCTGTGAGTATACCTCAATGACCTCTGTCTAAAAGCGATACTGGACTAACTGCTGCCATTGAAAATTTCATGATTATATGAAGCCAGGGGGAGGAGAGGACAGTTAATCTCATTTGTCCACTACCAGTCTAAACCAATATGGACTAATTTTTTTGTTCTAAATCAGTTTTTACGCTTGATACCGCTGTGTGGCCCGTTTCCTTATGTCTTAATTCTTGCAAAAAAACGAAAATATTATTTGCAGTATTTTCAATTATATGCAGAATAGGGTATCATACTATATAACTAACTCAGGAATTAAGATTTAAATCAATAAACGGTCCGCACAGCGATATCAAGCGTAACAGACTTAGAACTGAAAATTTGTTCCATATTGGATTAGATTGGAAGTGGACAAACCACATTTCATTCGTCACCACCGCTTTATGGACAGAGAGCACACTGGGTTACCGTGACAATAGAGTAGAAGTGACTTAGGACTTAAATAGTCCATAGTTTTTTGTTTATTTTTAAGAAAAGGCTGTAGCTACGCGCATGTCCGATATCAATCATTGACAGCGCACCAACAAAATATTTTACACTAGGGCTATGGGTAATAGGAAATTACGTCATAAATGGCTTCCGATTTATGTTTCATGGCTGCTCCGGTTGGTAATACAATGATAGACGTTTCATTGGGCACGTATCGTAAACAACACACGATGTCAAGGACCAAGTTTTTGCCTTCAACTTTAACTTATTCCTTGCCTTACAGGAATATTCGTGTGTGGATTCAGATGTCGACAATAATAAATCGAGTAAGTGTCTTAAACTCAATATAGATAAATCCTTATTATAAAGTGAGTCACAGGTGTATACTGAGCGATACAAGGAACAGTAAATCTACTGCAAAGCGCCCCTTGTTAGAAATGAGTTATTCGAATTAGCTGATACTATTGTATTGTATATAGTACGGTGCTTTTATAGGTTTAAGACACGTTACAAAACTATTATCTTACTTAAGCACTAATTTCTATAATGTTCTTCATTCATATTTTATTTTAAAGCCTTGTTCATTATTTGCTAAGAGAGTAGTAAATACATGCAAGTTGAAACGCATCATTGCTATGAATTCCAATACATTTATCTCTACTTACAAGAAAACATTCTTCGATTAACCGTAGAAAATTAATGTGCCTTTTTTTTTTCATACATTTTCCTTGAACAAACACACACCAAACACAAAGTTTAATTGAAGGTTTCATTCATATGCTTTTCTACTTGCCATAATGCTTTGAGTCATTTTTGTCCCATAATACTTTGAGAATGAAACAGTGACAGCAATGTCACTGCTTTGATTCAAATTGAGACATCATTGACGGGTACATAAGCGCTGTCAACGGTGAACGTCGGACGTGCCAGTAGCCACAGCGTTCTAAAAAATGAATTTTAATGTACCAACATCCTTGAAACTAATTGTGCTGTTCATTGGGAAATCACTTCCTGGGACTCGATTTCTTAACACAAACTCAGCCAAAATAAAAACAAACAGTTTCTTAAAACAGAAGCGTGGATAATTGAAAGTAGCAAACAAACTCATTGTGCTGTATCGACTGACTGATCCCATTATTAAAAGAATCAGGTTAACACCCTTCTTAGGTGACACCTTTCAAACCAACAGCCCGTAGATCCTCTTCAAGAGCAGTTGATGAATGTTCCAAGCACTCGGTAGGAGAAAGTGTTAGGTGGTGCTCGATACATACACATCCCAAGTGATTATGGTTGGATATCAACAAAACACGTGGACCTAGTTGTCAACATTTGTAAAACTAAGACATGCTTTTCATGAATACGTTAGTCCTGTGCTATGCTTGCGATTTCTGAGTAGCTAATAGAAATACTTAAACACGTGCTTCAATTTGCTATTCAGCCAAATCACAAACAAAACACTCAGGTAGCGCGTGCATGAAAAGCCAGTCTAACAGGTTGCTTCACACGTGACGTCACTGAAGTCCCCAAGGTTGTTAGAATTCGATAGTAGGCCAAACCTTAATAAAAAATGAATCTGAACTTCAAAATGTCAACCATCTTGGTGTGCCAAATCAGAACTCAGTAGTTAAAAAAGAATTAAAGTGAAATTGATTCACTAGTCCCTGAACGTAAGCATCCAATGTGTTATTTTTTAGATGGAAAACTTATATACCGCAAATCCATTGAATTAAATGTTATTTGGTGACAGCTTTCATTCTTCATCTACGCATATTAAGAGGGCGGACCAATGACCTCTATCTAAAAGAGATACTGGACTGACTGCGGTTATTGAAAATTTTATGAATATATAAAGCCAGGGAGCGAAGAGGACACTTAATTTCGTTTGTCCACTTCCAGTCTAAACCAATATGGACCAAATTTTCGGTTCTAGCTAAGTTTTTACGCTTGACATAGCTGTGTGGCCTATTTATGTCTTAATTCTAGCAAAAAACGTAAATATTATTTATAGTATTTTATATCATATGTAGAGTACGGTATACTATTATATAAATAACTCAAGAATTAATACTTAAATCAAAAAACGGGCCACACAGACAGAGCATAAAACTGAGTTAGAGATGAAAATTTGGTCCACATAAGATTAGACTGGAAGTGGACAAACGAGTTGAAATATTTGCTCTGGCGTCTATCTTTCGAAGCTACACAGTCACTCCAGTATCGTTACGTACGGAGCTCGATGGGGCGGACTGACATTTTAATGTTCGGATTCAGCTTTTTTTTTTGCCTACTTTCCCATTTCAACACCTTGGAAATTTCAATGACGTCACGTGTGAGACAACATATTAGGCCGGCTTTACATGTAAGCGATAGCCGTTTGCTTCGCTTGCGATTTCTACTGTGAGTTCTAACTCAGTTTTTTACTCTTGTTGTTGTCGTCGTGGGGATCGCTTTCAATTTACATCTTAAATCTTGCACTAAAAAAGAACAAATATTATTTACAAGATGTGCTATTATATGCCCAGTCCGATACGTCCATTACTCAATAATTTAGACATAAATAAAAAAGCGGGTCGCACAGCGAAAACAAGGGCAAAAAAGAACTGAATTAGAACTGGAAATTTTGGTCCATATTGGGTTAGACTGGAAGTGGACGATCATCGAGGTTAAACGTTAGCTCTGGCGTCTTTCTTTCAACACTAGTTGATCACTCCAGTATCATCACGTAGAGTTCGATGATAATGCCATGAACAAACAAACAACTTGAACTTCCTTTCTTTTAGAAAAGAAAAAATAAAAGAAACAAACAAACAAATCACAATTTACAAAAAAAAAAAAGTATTGCAATTGCAACGAACGATTTAATTTAAAGTTGGACATTCTAACTATACATTCGAACCCTACGTCGATAACACATTTCTCTCTCTGTCGCAATAGATTCAACTGAAACATTTAATTATGAGTTTGTGGCGTGTGGCGCTCAAGTAGGTGGTAGAAACTGTGTTATCGCCCACTCTTTAATTTCTATGGAACTCTAAATATGGAAGGAGGGAACTCTGGCCTTGAGTGAAAGTTACCCGAGTCTGCTCTTTGTCAGAGGAGGAGAAAGATGATGAATATTAATCAACCTTTAAAATCTTGAGAAGGTCAATAACATAATTCTGTAGATTTTATTCATTTTTATTTTTAAATATATATATATATATATATATGACTTAGTGAAATAAAGTGAAATCCTGGCAATGTTATTAATATATGACGAATAATGATTAAAAAGGTGAATTTGTATCATACAAGGGTTGTTAAATTCGTCACAATTTTAATACACGGCATTGGCTCGTGAGTGACTACAATTTTAATGTGCTATTAAAACAGAGAAGGGCCGGTAATTTTCGTTTACAAAGACCTTCTATTACAGTTTTAATACATAGCCGGTGGTAAGTGGTGTTAAATCAGAGAGAAAGGAATAAATTCTGGTTAAATTTCTGGTTAATTTCTCTCTGGTTAAATTCAGTGTGGTGTTTTGTTTCCAATCCTAATGCAACATTTTATGCGAGTTGTTTACAACATGGAAATGAAAACAAGCGAAGCAAGTGTTGCAATTGTACTAACAGCGAAGATTCCAAGGGCAGCGTCTCAGACACACATTTTTTTAAAATAAAATAGGGTAAATTTCACCCGCTGTTTTTCTGTTCATGCTAACTGCAAACTCTTCGATCTTTGCCGAAACTAATTGTACAGTGAAACAACAAAAATGCAAAACTTTTTTTTTTTTCATTTTCTCCCTTCAAAACAGCAAAATGACAAATAGTTGTCACCCTTTAATTAGTATTTGGACTCCCCTTCATGCCCAGTCATTGGCCCTTACGTCCACTATACGTTTTTGAGACCTGAAGATGTGTACCAGTTATTGGCACTGTTGAGACCAGAAGTTGGCCCCACTGCCATATATTTGTTCCTGTAAAGCCACGTCCGATGTGAAAATGCTAGTCAGCTTATTTTTGTGACTTAAGGGTTAGAATGGATGTTAGAAATATGAAAATATTTGTCTCCATGCTAAATGGGCGCTGTGGAAAAGTGGCATACCAGTTACTAGCATTGGTTTCCCCCTAGTAGCAAAAATTGGTATGAATAATTTACATAATGATACGTCCTAAGCGGTCCATAAACATCCTTCTACCTGTTAAAGAAGAAAAACCCTACAATAATTACATTATAGCAATAAAAACCAGTATAGTTCTTACTTACGTGCTTAGATTTTGATAGGTTAAGGGCCATATTTATGAATAACCCTCAAGAGTGGGTGGCTCCCAGTGACATTGAAATTATATACTCCTGGGAGTCACCCACCTCTTGGGAGTGATTCATAAATATGGCCCTAAATCTGTAACTTAACGAAGCCTTCTTATAATCTTAACCATTACCAATAACAAAGATTATAGTGTTTCGTGTGCAAAAGTCATAAAACAAACAATTTGCAACGCGTCGAGATCAATATCAGTTTTGCCAACTTATTTTCTACTTTATTTTTTTAAATATATTTTGAGTGGCCAATTTCAGGAACGTTTACCCTAGTTAAACAACACTGCCAACTGGAGTGCTTAGGAACGGGACCCTCCACAGCATTTTTCTATAATTGTGCCGAATAATATTTATGCCAAGTTTGATGCAGATAGATCGAGGTATGGTAGCGATTTGAAAAACTGATCTTTTTAAAAAAAATGAGTTGTCAACACTGACACATTGCACGAAACAATACAATTCCGGCAACTCTGAGCTAGTCTAGTCAAGAACTTTCTAGCGACACCTTAACCACCTCTCTACACTTTGTGGTTTCTAAGATTTATCTTTTGGACAGGGACAGCGACGGATGAATTGAGCGGGATTATATAGTCCCTTTATGTTAGCAATGCTATTAAGGGACTTAAAAATGATGATTTGACAAGGACTCGAACCAGCAATTGGCTTTGTGATGCAGTGGCTTATCTTTTAGTTTATCATGCCGACTTCTGCACGAAACCCCTGAGGTATATTTGGTCAACATTTCAAAACTTCAAGACTTTTTCTCTTCTTCTGAAGCTAGATGGTTAAAATTGTAGTCACTTATTTACATTATGCATAATTTATTTTAAAACTTTAGACTCTCGACTGGTTAGTCCGGGCCTACATCAATCCGAAGAGAAAAAAAAGGTCATTACCGTTATCATTTGCCAGATTCTCCCCCAATGACACTTTAGTCGATAAAATAAAGACTAAAAAAATATCGTAATTGTATTGACTTGCACCGCCCCCTTATCGAACTTGAATCTCTCTCTCTCTCTCTCTCTCTCTCTCTCTCTGTTTCTAGAAGACAATATTTTTATTCCGTTAACGGCATACTATATAATTTTTTCATGTTCGAATCTCACACAGCAATTTTGACCTGACTTACATATGCACCAAGCTTAGTTTGTCAAGTGACATAACTTAATGTAAGGTTAGCAAGTCAAGCAAAAAGTTTTAAACAAGATTGAATCTAGTAGTCTAGTTTACAAGAGTAAAAGTTTAAAATAGCGTAGACAGGACAAGAAAAAAAGGAACATATTGTATTTCATAAAAATACAATAAAAACGTTACTTCGGTGGGAATCGATCCGAGACCCATTGACACACAAATCTGCTGCTGTAATCAGCAGACTACAGAACTGGCTTTCCAAGCGTTATTTACCCTTAAGTTACGTTGATAATACGACCGGTTAAAACTGGTTAATACCTGTTAAACTACTGGTAAACTTCTGTTATCCGGCTTGCAAACTATTCCCGTGGGAACATAGCATTAGTTCATCAAATCGCAAGAGACACCTGTGATAAAAGGGTGGGATCTTGCCAAGATTAGCTTAAGGCAAAACAATCCGGGTACATGATGGGACTTCATCGCACGGAGACAACAGCAGAAGTGAAACAAAACACAATTCAAATAAGTGTCAAGTTTGACAAACTTCCTCACCTATCTACTTGTTCCAATAAGCTTGGATTAGGTTAGTTAATAACAACCACAATGTTCGAAGAAGTCTCTTTCATGATTGTTTCAATAAGTTCAACGCTATATCAAGTTTGACCAGCTTAAAACAAGTGACTGACAACGGTGTTGCAAAGTTTGCATGCTGTATGGGAATACGTCCTTCTTTTACGATATTTGTTTCGATGAGAAAAACTTATTTTGTATGTGTAGGATATAGTTTTCAATGTCACCATGAGGTCAATGTAATAAGACAGCAATGGAAATAAACAACAACTTTTTGGTTGAATTGACTACTACGGTTTCAGCGACATTCCTACTTCAAAATTAGGTAGATTTTCTCCAGCACACCTCGATTAAAATTTAACTTATCTCGATTAATACAGATCAAAACTGTTAAATTAACAATCCTGATAATGATTAATCGAAAGATTATAAGAATAATAAAGAAAATCACACTTATGCCAAGAACAGCAATAAAGACTATATTCTGTTTGTTCTCTGTCCGTTGACTGCATTACTTGTATGCCCGTCCGTTAGTGAGGAGTTAAAAGTATTCGGAAAGTATCCCGTAATATACGGCCACAAAATGTACTTGTTCGAAGTAGGCACAACATATATGTCTTTGCTGCGGATACGTCCAACAGTATTGCACATAATTGCATGTGTTTGAACATAAGGTTTTGAGAAACATATACGGGCCGAAACGGGACGAGATGAGCAGAGAATAGAGGAGACTGCATAATAAAGAACTCCACAGACTGTATGATTCACACGAAATGATAAGAATAATGAAATCGCGAGGATAAAGAGAGGCAGGCTACGTAGCTCGGATGGGGATAAACAAAAGCAGGAGGGGAAAGAGGCCGTTGGGAAGACCGAGACGTCATTGGGATGACAATATTCGAAGGGGTCTTCGATAAGGTCGGGATAAAAACTGACTTGATCTTTCTCAGGATAGAATCGAAAGTTTGTTACTGCAGCGATGAACTTTCAAGTTCGGTAAGCCATAGAGTTAGTTAGCTATCGTATTGGCGACTCGAGGACCAAAAAGATCAGAAACATTCCGCCAGCAGGTGTTGAAAGAAGCACCACGTCACGATATAGGATTCTAAAACAGCCCCTCATTTAAATTCTGCAATAAACCCAGTATTCAGTATGATGACGACTGATGTTAGTTGTGCAATTTCCACGTGTGTGTGTGTATTTTAAATGCTGCTCTCTGACTAACTCGTTGCAGCACCCATATGTGGAAATAAATCACCTGCTCGTCCAGATTAAAAGTTCGAGGTGACTATCAAATCAACCTTGACCCAATGCACTAGACCCTTTATGGGTGCGTTCACTGGGTGAGTGACGTGGGAGCACTTTATAAACTGTCTCTCAGAAGTCTCGTGGGTTGAGATAAATGCCTTGAACGTTCTTCAAAAGAATTTTGCAACTCTTACCTTCTGGGATTACCTTGAAAAGTTCAGCTCCTTTTTGGCATGGAACAACTTCATCTGTTGCAACAAGTTTCTTTCCTTTCTACATTTACAAACTCCTTCAAACGCATAATTGTTAACCTTATGACTATGATTAGCGTATTGTCAATAGCAATAATAGACATAGTTAGTCATTAACTCGGCCTGAGCCAAAGTTGCCAAAAGGCCTTAAATCAAATCAAATCAAATTCAATTCAATTCAATCAACCCATCCATCCGCTTTGTTTACTTTTCTTGTACTATTCTTGTATCTTACTCATGAACATAGGTGTGACAAATGTAAAATCTGTACCTGAGAGTCAGGACCGCGTAAGTCACAAATCCTCAGTTTCGAGCAAAAATTAAAAAAAAAAAAAATTCTTCAACAGAAACTATAAGGGCAAACTCCATAATTGAGTTATTTTTTTTACATAATTTAACATGTTTACAACAAGAATCATCCAATCATTATATGAGGCCTTCCGCATACTGTATAAAACTGCATTAATCACGTTTTGGCCAAAATTGGACTTACGCGGTTCTGGCTCTCAGGTCGAGAAATAATAACTTTAACGAAAAAATACCCACAAAGCAATTTCGACCTCTCAAAAGTGAACCAAGATTACTTTGGCAAGTGAGACAACTTATGGAAGTTTAGCATATCAAGTCAAAAGGATTTAAACAAGGTTGAAACAAGCAGTTTCAGCAAGTGTTTTTCATGCTTGTTTTTTACATTTAACATAGCATCAAGTTTAGCAAGGTCAAAATAAAAACAAGTGACTGACAACCTTGTTGCAAGATGGCATGCTATCTCGGATAAATTCAGTTCAATTCAATATAATTTCAGTTGAACTCATGTATGCTTAAGATGAGTAGGACATACATTATTTAAATAAGAATTGAAGCTTTCCTGGCGGCGAATATTATACAGATGTTCTCGGGATATCAGCCAGGTGAAGTCCGACGATAGAGCCGACGTTTCAAGAACAGACATTGTTCTCATCTTCAGGGCAAGTATACTGAGACCAGTTCATGTGTACTATATATAGTAACGGTAGGGGGCGGAGCTTAAGAATCTGAGTCTCTGATTGGTTGGCCTATAGCTT
>JAGDQP010042656.1:0-12527 GCA_022664845.1 Lepisma saccharinum
GTGAACTGTACAGAATTTGTTATATACAGTACAAATTCTACAGATTGGTGACCTCATCAAGATATTGGTTCTTGCCTTTTAACAGTGGAAGAGACCAGTATTATTAACGCGAGTTTTAGATGATGGGACACGAAACTGTATTGTTGAAATTAAATCCATACAATCTAACCTATTTTGAACATTTTTTTAAAGAAATAACAGATCAGCAATGTTGCGTCTTTGTTCTAAGCTCTGAATATTAAACTTCTCAATAACTGCATTGTAACTATCATAAGCAGGATAGATTCGAGTTTCTTTAAAAGTCAGGAATTTAAGAAATTTTGATTGGATTTTCTCTCATTGTTGGCAATGTTTCAATTGATATGGATTCCAAATAGAAGAAGCATATTCTACCTTGGAGCGAACATAAGCATAGTAATTTTTTTCCAATGTTGATATGTTGTTGAATTCTCTTCCCGTCCTAATTACGAATCCTAGTAACTTAAAGGCTTCATTTGTTATATTTGTAACGTGTATGTTAAAAGTCAATTTCGAGTCAAAACTGACACCAAGATCCTTAACTACAATAGATCTGTTTAGTACAATTTTATTAATGGAATAATCAAATTGATGAGTGGTTTTATTTCTATTAAATGATAATACTTTACATTTACTTATGTTGACTCCAAGTTGATTAATAGCACACCTGTTTGCAATATTATCTAAGCTTTGCTGAAACCATATGCAGTTCCGATAGAATTGCATTTTGTATATATTTTAAAGTCATCTGCAAACAACAATGTTTCATTATCAGGCACATAATCAGGAATATCATTAACAAATAAGAGGAATAATAAAGGTCCGAGGTTCAAACCCTGAGGAACTCCTGAGAATGCAGAATATTCATATGATTTGTATTCTTCATAGACAACTGATTGCTTGCGATTTGTTCAGTACGAATAGAGGAGCCTAATCACAGTGGGTAAGAAGTGATGGTGATTAAATTTTTCCAGTAATATATTGTGATTAACTCTGTCAAATGCTTTCTCAAAGTCAATATAAATCACATCAACTTGCTTGCCATCATCCAACGCATTTACTATGTAGTCCGTAACAACTGCTAAGTTTGTTACCGTGGATTTCTGAGAAACAAAGCCATGCTGCTTAGCTGAGATAACTGGTTGAATATGATTACTAATTCTCTTGTATAAGATCTGTTCAAATGCTTGTGCAAAAGTTGGTAATATTGCAATTGGCCTGAAGTAATTATTGTCTCTACTATTATTAGATTTTTGGATAGGACAAACCAGGGCAGATTTCCATTTGTCGGAGAAACTACATGTTTTTAGGGATAAGTTAAATGCTATTAATAGGGGATATTTAAATATATCAAGACATCCCTTAACTACATATGAGGGTATGCCATCAGAACCAACTGTCGTCTTCGATTTTAAATTTCTGATAGCATTTTCAACTGCCTATAGTTGAATTTGGTCAATGCATAGTGTCCCTATTTAATCATTTCTATTACTAACAGCATCACCATTAAGATTATTATATGTGTGCTAGGAGGATAGAAATACCGATTGAAAATACTGAGCGAATGCATTCCCTATCTCATCATTGCTAGACAACTCCTGACCTTCAAATTTTAATACATTTGGCGGTAGGTGCCTTTTTTTATTTTTGATAAAATTCCATAGTTCGCTCGAATTGGAATTGATATTATTTTCAGAATTAATTATAAAAGTCTTATAGGCAATTCTAATGTCTTTCTTAATTTCCCTACGTAATCGAGCAAATTCTTGATAGAAAGGTGTTGATTTCATGGTTTTGACCCTGGATTGTTTATGATAATATGCCTTGACCTTAAGTTTTCTAATATCTTTGGTGAACCAACACGGATACTTTGAAACAGTACTTATCTTACGAGGAACACACCTATCAAATATTTCATAAACAATATCATAGAATTTACTCACTAGGTCACTATATATATATATAATTCACAGCCATATTCAATGCGCTACTGGATGAGGTATCTTTTATTCACAGTAGCTCCCCAATTGCATCACGATGCTGGATGGACACCGTTCCAAATCCCTCTCGTTTAGGAAAAAATGCCTTGGTAGAGCCGGGAATTGAACCCGTAACCCCACAATAAGATGTCAGTGACGGTAGCCACTAGACCAGCGGAGCGGTCATTCCGAACAATTTTAGGATATTTAAGATTTAATCTAAAGAAAAAGATCGCGAAAAATCGAACAAAAAGTTACTGTTACAGCTATATCTGAAACTCATTAGTACAGTAAGTATGGAAAAGTTTTCCGATCCCCACTAACCCGATTCTAACAATTGAACGAAAACTGTCTAGAAAGTTATTTTAAATATCTTAATTATTTTAAAAATTAAACGTGTATGCATATACTATTTTAACGATTCATATGTAACTCTTAGCAATGAAACGGACGTAAAGGTAAGGTTCGTGTGAGATGTTGTTTGATTCTAAAGTATCCGTTATGATGCAATTACATTTGTTGATACGCATTGTAATCGGAATGGATATTATCTTACAATTTTATACCGAAATGCTTGACTTTTGAAAAAGGAAATGCTTCTTATTTTTAAAACTTTCTTTGCTTAAATATATTTCAATTGGAAGGTAATATGAAAAATAATGTTTCTTTAATCATGTTTTGTTATTAATGATTAACATTTGTCGTAATGATCTAATTATTTTACGATGTTTCTATGAAGTTTAATAAGTGTTTCTCGCTTATTTTAGCAATGGTGTCGACAGATTTCTTTAGAATCCTTTTGCTTTTCTTGATTTTCTTTGTATTCAAAGACGGGAAAATTCCCTATCTGAGGCGGAGTAAGAAACCTGTCGCGACTTGTAGACGCTAACCTTTGTATCAACACTCGATTTCTATCACTCTAATATACTTATTTAGTAATGTATTCAGAAGTACGTTATGATGTATAAGAGTCCTTTGTACTCTATGAATTTTAATAAGGTCGATTTTGTATTATAATTTACTTATGTATATGAGCATTAAGAGTTATTACGTGAAAACCCCAGATTTTATGGGCAAAGCCTTATGGGTAAACTAGCATTTTATACTACTGATGATTGCGCGGAAGTTCAGATCCAACCTGTTCACTGAGGTGCGAACACCATGTCTGTCGTACTTATATTTTCCCGGGATATTTTTTGTAAGTGCTCTATAATCTGTTTTATCGTGGATTGTTACGTGGCAAAGATTTAATGACGAACTGTTACTTGTGGAACTTTATCGTCATAGACAACGAACTTGTAAATTTAATATGTTATTAGCACATCCGTTGTTCTTCATTTCGAAAGTCGAAACGCACAGGTGATCCTCACGGCGCACGAATGCTCGCCCAACGCAGTAATTTATCGTTTGGATACCGCTGATAGCAACAGATGTCCAAGTGATCATAAACCAGTTACAGTGGAAATCTTTGTGGAAGTCATAACACGGATTGATATATCTTTGGCGTGTTTTGCAATATTCTCAATTGTGTTGAAATATATGTGCTTGGGATTTAACATTTCAAACAGCGTTTCGATTAAATTCAACTTTGTAGCGAAACTTACATTATGTATACTTACGTAATGTAGTTTTTGAATGCAGTAAGGTCAGTTTCAAGTTAGCTGTATGAACAAAGTGAACCAACCATAGTTTACTTTTGTCTCTTTGGACGGTGCCAACAGTTTCGTTACTGGAATCGAAGGTGGCGAGGAATGATCGCCTAGGGACTTCATTGGTGGAACATTCTTCGGTGGAATAGTGATAGTGTCATACTTATCCTCTCTCCCTCCCTCTTTCTTGATCTTCATGCATCGTAGAGTCAAAGCAGTGTTGAGGATAACAGCTGATACGCAAACTTCCATACGTGAGTATGATGAAAAGTAGCTATAGTAAAGATACTTTTAACGTAAGCGCTTGCAAGCTAAAATAAATCAAATATAGGTAAACAGAACTGAACTTTCTTCCTGAATTCTTCGGAATAACGAAAATATTGTTCAGAGCTTGCGTGTTATTGCGGTCTGTATAATTCTATGCAATATTTAGCTATTCTTTATACTTACATATATTGAATGTGTCAAATATTGTTAGATGTTTGCTTTAACCTAGGAAAGGAAGCGGATGAGATATCTTGCTTGATAGTATTAGGTCAAATATTATCCTATTTATCGTATGATATTTGTACTCAGTTAACATTAGATTTTCCTTCAGCTATCCTGACGTATGAAATAGAAAACGCATATTTCACAATTCTCAACCTCACTCAGGTTTTAGTATATATTTCAATTTGTGATGCCTCTACACCAACCTCTATTTTATTGTAACCAGTAGTCATTGTTACGACGAAATGATTAAGATGCTATTGTGACTGCCGCAATGTGTGTAAAGCAAGATCGAACGAAGGAAAACAAAGCAAAGCACATCCACGTTTCGCAAAGGTTGTTGTATAATCTAACCAACGATTATTAATATTATTGTGATCTTTTATGCATGTAGCAGCAGACCTAGTACTTGATTTAATCTGCGGTAATTCTGCTAGGAAGTATAACGTTGGAAACCTCAGTAAACATAGAAAAAACAAGTTACAGCTCATGCGTGCATGTCCGTGCAATGATTACAAAGAAAATATGCCACACCTTATGTATGACCAGCAGAACGACCACAGTATCTCCCAGTGTTTCCTATAACTCGAGGGATAGTGCTTATGTACACCACAGTACAGTTTCGCTATACAGTTGACCCGCTGAAGTTAAAAGAACTTTGATGGAAGATTATTTTGGTTTAATAACACGAATTGGTACTATTTGCTTCATTCAGCACTTCTCAAAGTGCTTGAGAATTCCGTCTCAGCGTAGTTACTAACGCAAAGTTGGAAAGCTCTTTTGATTCGACTCATATAATTTATAATTCACGGTCGCCATCACTTCTTTAACCACAGTGGTTGAGGAAACTTGATTTGAATCTTCTTTTCATTATCCTTGATTTACTCTGATGTAAAGGATCGTACTATACCAATTTCACGTATGACGGTCACATAGTCACTGCCAAGCGCCAGCAACTGTTGCAGGACTATCCTACTACGAGCATTACGGAAAACTGCTAAAATGGGAGAGTAAAGAAGAACACTAGGACCGAGCAACGTCCTACAGTTAGCTGTTACGTACCGATGACACCTTCGCTGGTAGGCACGTAGCACCTCAGAGAGTACTTCTACAATATCCGAGAGGAACTTGAATCCACCGTTGAGAGGGTGAAGGGACCAATCCTTAAGAGAATAACCTCCCCGGAAGGAGACTAATTGTCTCTATGGACTCTCGAGAGGAGGTATGTACCCCCGAGTGTATCTTCTTACGAGGAAGGATTGTCACGAAGCAAAGCGGGACCTCCCTGTTCGGAAGAGACCGTCCAGGTGAGGTACTGATCTCCCCAGAGGGAGAAATTTCCCTCTTCGATTTCTTGTAAGAGGCTACTGAATTCCGCTGTTCGCCTCAAGCAAGAGATACTAAACTACAGAGGAATCTCTCAGTGAAGAAAGCGAGAGAGCATCGATTAAAAAGAACCTACAATTGAATGGTTGGTGCACTGTATTTGTGCTTTGTTCATACAGCAGTATTCTATTTTCTCCGACCACCTCGGTAGGCTTATTCAGGTGCATACAATAACTTTCTACTTGCATTACTTAAAGATAGGATATAACACTATAAATGTTATAAAAGAACTATTTGTGTCTCTTCTACTATCATATTTAGTTAAACTTTCCTTTTAAAGCTAATAACATATATTAAGATAACTGAAAAGTGAATTATGGAAATCAGCCATGCCGCGCGCCATCTCTTGTACTTCACCATAACAGTTCTCTTACTACACACGTACATTCACATGTTAGCCTTCTGTGAATAGTGTTCGTCCCTTTACTTTTTGATTTCGTTATTTATAATTCGAAACAAAGTTAAAGAAATTACATTGTGTTGTATTTGTTAGCGTTTTTTTACATAATAAACGGAGATTGCAATGAAGTTGGCTGAAAGTTTCTTGTATACGTCATTAAGATATGAAGAAGTGGTAACATTGATTGATCATTTGGCTCTTTTGTTATAAGAAAGGAGAATATCACCATTATGAACATATTTTTAGGATATTGTAATGATCAGCGTGTATTAGGAGCACGTGGACATTATGTAAACAAACAGGCATGTTTATAGAAGAAACATGTGAGTAAGAAGTAAACCTGTGATGACACACATTGGATCAGACGACGGTCAACTGCACAATCTAGCACCAGATGGAGCGGATAACAGAAGACAGAGGGAGCTGGAGTCAATGTAGGAGAAGCAAGAAGAGCCACCCCTATAATCACCTTTAAAAGGAACCTGCACGCAGCAAGAGCGATCACTCATTCCCCGGGTGGTCAGCTCCTCTCCTTCCTACGTTCGCAGTTTGCTAAGGAACTGGAACATCCTGGGTACGCAGTTTGCTAAGGAACTGGTACTATCCTGCACAGGTAGTTTGCTAAGGAACTGGCGTGCACTTTCACCTATAAACCTAACTTCTCCTGTACGCAGTTTGCTAAGGAACTGGTACGATTACCCGACACACAGTTTGCTAAGGAACTGGTGTTTTCCTATGTACCATATCAGATCACTCCGACGAAGAAGATATCTTAGAAGCCGTCCATACTAAATAACTTGTAAATCAGTATTCTACGGGACGGTAATTTTATTAACTTTGTTCTTTTATGCAAATGAATGGTTGAGGGCTAAAACCACTCCCGAGTATCATTGTCTCTACCAATCCAAAAATACAAGGACCATTACGATATTCTAATTAGTACATTATCATTAAAGAAAGGTGTTTGTTAGTTCGTCTATATATTTATTATGATATTTGCTTTCAAATATGTCGTTGTCATCTAAATCAAATACATTCCAACATTAAGACAGGAAAACTTGATGCAACTCGATGCTTCATTTGAGCATTCGCACAGTTGGGCTTTAGTTACTCCCCGAAGCAGTAAGCACTACATATTTGAATATTTAGGATTACTTTTGCAAGTAATAACGCGATTAGAGTATCAGTTTCAGAAAAAAGGGTAAATGTTTCGCTACACAGAATTATTTTCATTCTTTGAAATTTAATAATTCATTTTGTGGAGTCGTATGTATATCCAAATATCACACGCAGAACGATATAAAAATTGTGTTGCTTTAGTGCTACCATAATAATTGTGGATAAAATACGGACAAATGTGGAAGTGACACACAAACGCGAACATGTCCAAAATTTCCAAAACTGAGATACGATATGGAATGGTACTTAGAGGATAAGCGGAATGTCAATACAGCATGAAAGTCACGCAAACGCGAACGTACTCAATGACAGAAGTATGTGAAAATGCATGTTTCTCATACATGTATATGGCGGGCTGGGATACGTATTCGTTGATTGTGGAAAACTGTATCTACTGGAAGAGGTCGCTTTTGCGTATCACCCCCTCAAATAACCTTAAAGGTAATTTAATTAAATATAATGAAGGGTCGAACTGTTAAATGCAAGAAAACGAATCACGATTAACCTGAAGTATGCTTCATTTACACACTCAATACAACTCATATTTCTTGGATGAATGATGTTTCTTCAAAAACGTTGTGTCTTCCTTAATTCATAAAACTCCAAGCAATTTACAACTGCATTTAATTTTATTCGAAGTAGACGTTTGGTTAGAAGTCCATTTCGATCAACAAACTAAATATTAGATGAACAAACAAAACAAAACAAAACAAAAAAGTCTTTAAAAATAAATGGCGCTATTGGCCAGGTAAGGAGAAACATTTTCTTTTCGGACATTCACTTCCACTTGCTTTCATCTTCTTTTGAGAATATCGACCCATAAACTAACAACACTTCTTATTTCGTTCGTCGTTTTCCTCTTCTGATTTCTCTTCTTTTTTAAAGTTTGTTGGAATACTCTTTATGTTCGAAAATTCGTCAAAAGGTTTATGACCTTTATCAATAAACTTTTATGACCTTTATGAACTTGCATTTATCTATATCAATAACTGTATTTTCAGAAGGGGCCAGTGAATTAATGTACTTTGCAGAAAATTCCACCCCAGAACACTGAAGATCGACATTCTGGCCTATCTTTACCCAAGAAAACTGATCAGGGCCTTCAAGACTGGTTGTCCACGTTTCTAAGTAAGAAATGCATCTCTTGTAGAAATTTAAGAAAGACTCTTAAAATCATTTTTGTTTACTCGTAGACACTATCCTGGTATTTTCTTCGCGTGACTGAGAAAAGACAGTGGAAAAACTTCAATTAGTATCAGGATAGATGGTTGCTAGTATAATTTCCAGGCACTTTTGATTACCAAGACAACACTCTACATACTGAACTAGGTCTCTCGGCACATTTTGCGGTCATACTGATAATCCAGAAACGAAAGTGCTATAAATATTAACAAGCACGCTACATTGCTCTCTTTCATAACACGTTTAAACAATCCCTTCCTTCCTAGTTTTAGAATAATGTAGTAGTGAACAGGTCCTTTGACGTGATGGTGGGATTGCAATCAACGAGAACATAGTTTCTACTGTAGGAACAATTTGAGTATTTGTGCGTATAGAGTTTAAAGACGACGTAGCATGTATTTCTGGAAATACCTTAGGTTAAATAATTAATGTCAACAACTGATTAAACTAAAAATACAGATATTAAGTGAAAGTTTGCCATGTGCCGAGACGGACACGGGCACGGACAGAGTCATTAAAATACGGACTATGGTAACCCTAGTTCCGTACATTCTATTGGAACACATAGTTTACATTAGATGGGTGAACAACCTTAGCTTACGTATTGAAATGAGAAACTAACCTGCTATCATTCACAACTTTATCCAATGCTTTCAATATGCTACTTGTCGTGATTTCTGTGAGATCAAGAAGTTCACCAGTTCCATCTCTTTTAGATCGAACAATGTTCCAGCCTTGGTCTGCAGAGGTTGGAATACCGATAATAGGAACTCTGTGATAAACAGCCTCTTGACAGCTCTGTAATCCTCCATGGGTTATGAAAGCTCTTATCTTGGGATGCCCTAGGAAAATGAATTTTAGAAACTTATAAAATATTACATAAAATTGTTTGCTAGACAGAGTTAAATTTTCTGTTGTACTTCAGAAACAACAAGAAACTAATATCAATGTTTTACAATTAAATTATTTTGAGTTTCTTGTTGTGTTTTATTAATTGGTGCTCCTATCTTCATTTACATTGCCTAGATATGCATGTGTCGATTGAGCGTATTATCTATGAAAAGTAAACACATCACGCCGGTGTATAGCTCGAGGAACCTGTGCTCTCGTCTAACCGGATACAAGATTATTAGCAAACAAAAACCTAAAAACCTGAGGTGAAGAAAGTGGATTATATGGATTGTTAAAACCTAAAATGTAAATTGATGTTTAGGGTTTAATTTCTCTCAATTCTTAAATTAAAATATACGAACATGAACTAGGATAACTGATGCGAATATCGCCGCTGATACGGATAATTTTAGTTTGAGAAGTTGCCAACACTGTTGAAGAGCTGGACGCGCTGACGCGTTTTCGGGAAATTCTCGTTGCTTTAGTTCGTTTGAGGCCTTGTGGAAGAAGACACGCTGTCTGAAGTTCGAAGCGACAAAAGTATGTCAGTTTTCATAGAAACGTGTTGGTAAGTACTCTCCTGTTCTCTTTTCTTTATAGACATTGATATAGTTTTTGTCACATAGGACTTTATCTCATTGCAGGTGATAAAGAAGATGTGTTTCCTTTCATTAGTATGAAGTATAGTAACGAATAACTAAAATAGTACAATGCAGACAAAACAGTTGGTGATATTGTCTTCACTGTTGATACATTATAAATATATTTTAATATTCTTATTTCTGTTTGCATGTAATCAGAAATGAATATAGAATTGATACAGACAATATAAATTAATTCGAAAGATGCTTCAAATTTTGGTATTTTTAGCAAATAAATGGAATTGTCATTAAATAATGACAATTATATGCATGGTAATTATAAGATGGAAAATGCAATGAAATAAGGTTCTGCCATTTTGTTAATAAGTGCGTATTTATTCCTTCTATCTTTATAAGTTATCTCATTCCAATTATTTTTTTCCTTAGCTTTTCGGTGTTGAGCTTTTTATTTTTTATTTTCATTTGGAAGTGTTTATTTCTAATCATTTCTGACTTTCATGCAAGTATTAGATTGATTGGCGTTATTAAACGGTCTGGTCTCTAAACGATCTGGTGAGCTTCAATGGGCTAGACCCAGAGATCAACATTGGCACTAAAGCACTTGTGTCACCGCCGGGTGTCGAGCTTAGGGTCGCTTGATTACAAGGCATCGTGCGTTACCACTGACTCACGGGGGACATACTTGCAAGTACGGTATTAGTATTCTATTCGTTCTCGAGTTTGGTACATGATGCATATTACGTTGTTGTTTTTTTGTAGATACTTAGTCACTCAAAACACAATTGCATAGTACTTTCCTCCCTTCTAGCGATAGGCGTATCTATATTTCGAGTAACAATTGCAAGCTTCAGTGTCCTTCTTCAGTTGCTTGGGTCTAATTTTTGATATTCTAGGGCATTCGGAAGATAATTTTTTCATTTATTTTTATTTTTTAGCAATAGGACCTCGAAATCGGAAGATCCGGGCCCTGTGGACAAAAGAACAGTTGGAAGATGCCCTTAGACACGTCAAAGGTGGAAGCAGTATAACTTCAGCAACCAAAACCCATGGTATCCCAAAGAAAACTCTCATCGACTAGGTGAGAAAAGAATACATAACACCATGCAGAAGGCTCGGTAGGCCGCCAGTGCCACTACAAGAAGTGGAGTCAGCATTAAAAGGTAGGATTTTTAGAATAGAACAAGTAGGATTTGGTCTAACTAGACGTTTGATGCGCAAGAAAGCTTTTGAAATTTGTGAGGAGATGAACATTAAACTTAAATTCTGTACGACAAATCATCTTCAATTAATGTATTTGAAATTGTATAGTGCACTTCATGTAACCATGAGGATAATGATTTTCAACATAACGGTACCTCTTATATGTAGCCTTTAGGTTTTCGTTCCTTGAACTGTTTAAAAAATATGATGTTTTATCATATGGTTCACACATTCTCCAAGCCAATTTCACGTGTCATTTTGTCGTACAGAATTATAGTAATGCCAAAATTGACTTCATCATTGAGTTTCTTGGAGCATTCCAGCACAGATTGATATATCACATGATAGAGTTACTATTTAAACATTTTGAAGCATAGTCAAGATGGCGGCCATTGTCGTCATACCCTCCAGCATGTATTGTCCCCTGTCCAGTAACTATTAATAACCATTTGCTTTCAATATATGTAACAGTTCATAAAAGAAATGGCGTTTTCCATACTCTGTATTGGATTTACTTGTCTCTACGTTCCATCTTTCTCGGGCTCCACATGTCGTTATTTGTTGACGGCAGCACCTATAATTTTGACTTGGAAGGTTTACTTAGACACTGTACCTACATACGAATTGTCATAATAATCGGGCTCTGAAACCTGGCGAATGCTTCTTGATAGAGGAAATTGTGCTTTTGTAGAAAATATAGTTCATAACTTAAACTTCAATTTAAAGAAACGATCGAATAAATCCAATAACAATAACCCTAGATATGGACAATTATTTGAAAATTACTGCAGTATGATTTAACATTGAGGAGGAAGTAATGCGTGTAGGAGCTAGATGTTCTTTTGGTATAAATTAATGGAACAAAATGAAACCCTCGGCACTTCAAGTCTTGTCTGTAAAGAGTAAGAATATGTGTAATAGACGTGACAAAACGATATCTGTAGAAAATGGCAGATATTCAAAACGGCGGTAGTCACAAATATTTCAATGTGACATATCTGAGCATAACATTATCCGATTTCGATGGTTATTTAATATTTTACTGTGGTAGATTTTAGAGATTTCTTTGAAAACAAAAAAGAAATCATAATTATTTTCTTATTTCAAAACGACTATTTTTAGATAAGTATATGTTTTTATAAAAGGAACGAGATTTATTTGAAGAAAAGAGTAATAATATCCGATAATTAATAGAAGAAATCACTATTAATATGAAGTTAGGTACTTCGAGGTTGCTAGTTTACGAAGCGCTTCAAGGAGAATGAACAAATCAGTCGGAGTAAAGCTTTTAAATATTGTACATTTGTCAAGTGGATTGTCTGTACCTGAGCATGTAACGAATGATTTGTTGGACGGAAGACATAGAGGTCAAGCTACATTATGATAAATTTCAGCATCGCTCGGCTTAAAGGGAATGTTTCCATGGACCCATAAGAAAATGGGGTTGGAAACAGGTTGCTCAAAGGAATTAGTTAAGAGAAAGGTTTCAGACAAAGGATTTATTCTTTAGTGTGACCGAATATTTGCAGCAAAATGAATTTTATTAATGAAA
>JAGDQP010042660.1:0-16476 GCA_022664845.1 Lepisma saccharinum
TCAGGATCAGACAACAGGAAGCGTGTAACTGTATATACAAACACAAACGTCCCCTTCACAATATTGCAGCCTTGCAGGAACGTCAAAAGAATGTCACGTGCAATGTTGTGTTTGGCTTACCCTGTACTTTAACACAATCAGAATGTCAGCACAATTATACTGTGCGTGAGTTTTCTCGGGGTACTCCCGTTTCCTCCCACTTTCTTCATCCCACCAATTCATCCCATCATCATCCATATGGCCTGAGCCATAGTTGCCTAAAGGCCTTAAAAATAAAATTCAAATTCAGCACAATTATAAACGTTTAAAATTCATTTCTAACGTTATTCTAATCCAGATTCTTATCATCACTGATGAAGCTATCAGGGAAATGGTGTGATGTAAAGGTGATCTGTAACAGTAAACCTAAACTTGTAAACTCGCAACTTCGATTTTCTCTTTCGCCTGATATTATTATTAACTATTAATTGTGAAAATTGGATTTTCTGCAAAGATCAAAAGCTTTAACAAATTTCTGGTTACGTGATTTCGCTAAGTCACTACAATAAACTATTAGTGAGAAGATAATCACCATTTTCCTATTTTCTTTATCTTATCATGTTCAAATTCGTTAAACACTGAGCCTAGAAACATGAAATAAACGTCGTTTGAAAGCCCTTACAAAGAGGAATGTAACATTTCAGTAGAACCTCCAACACCACCATCCTTTTCACTTTTCCGAAATTTCTCATTTTGTTAGGTGAAATAGATATACAAATAAATTCTCGTAATAACAAATGCAAACCTAGGTACCTCATGAGGTCTTAATGTCGTATGTCTATCTTTCACCGCAAAAGTAGTTTTTCTTTTACAGAAGACATTCATAACGAAAAGAAAATTGGACCATTCAGTTGCCGTGCAAATGACTTATTCCCACATTTTAAGTTAATATTTTAAATAAATTTTATTGCGTTTCTTTATGAGTATCTATGAAATCTTGGGGAGGCGGAGCCGACCGGGTAGTTGTGCGGTTTACGGCGATAGGCCAACAACTCGAAGATCCCGGGTTCGAGTCCCGGCAGGGGTATGGCTGTGGATTTTAATGGCTTAAGTGCCAATCGTGACGGGCCGAAGTCCAAAGTTACTAGACGGGCCTAAATAAAAAATAAAGTTTTTTTGCGAGACGAAATAGAGCTAAACTGGTACTAAAGTCCGAGCAATTTGATCCGAGAACCGGTTCCTGGATCCGAGATCCGGGTACTCGGTTCCAAAAGTATCCGGAACCGGATCCTAACGAGTCCTAACGGATCCGGGTAGTAAGGATCCGGATCCAAGTGCCCATCCCCAATCTCTACGATCTTGGCATTCAACTATACGTAAATTAAAAGAGCGAAATCAGTGACTGTTTTAAAATGTAATTGATTGAAGTCTAAAAAAATATCCAGCTGAAACCGTTGAAGATTATTTTCGATGCTCTGTGTATTTTCAGTATCTTGATAATCTTGTGAGCGAACTCAAAGTATTGTTTGACAAACATTCAGAGCAAATTGTAGATGAAGGTGCAGACTTTTAACTATAGCGATGATTTGCAAGAGAGAGTACTGTTAATGCCGAATTTGAAATGTGGCAAAAGAAGTGAAAGAAACTTTCTCTAGAGGAGTGCTTTTGTACTGATGTTGACATTGGCACTGTGTTGTTGCAAATTCTCGTAACATTCCCCCATTTCAACCTGTACACCTGAGCATTGTTTCTCAAGTTTGAGGCACATCACTTCAAATGTTACCCTCCCCCTTCAAAGACAGAGGAGAGATTAAATTGTCTAACACATTTATCTATGAATAACGATGTTAATATAAATGCTGACGATATTCGCAATCGAATGTCTAGAAACAATCAACGTCTGCAAATTATACTATAAGATGTGTCACTATTAGCAAAGTTTTCCTTTGAACTCAAAACGTTTTTCCTCTATCGGTACTCTGTAAGGCAGTATTCCTTATTTTCAACTATTCATCCGTTGAAAGGATGGTTATAACACACATAGTTAAGGGGCATTTTAAAGTTATCCCATCAGAGTGCAGGAATTTGTTTACTTATTCCTTCGTCGACACTCGATGAATAGGCACATGTGGAAAAAAGTAAATGAATTAGTAGATACACACAATTAAAAAAAAAAAAAACTTTTCCGAAAATAACTTTGCAAAAGCTATCATTTTACGGAAAAGAAAAACTTTGCTGCTTCAAGGAAACTGTGTAAAATCCGTTCTTTACAATGTTTGAATTCTGTTTAGGCCTAATTGAACATTTAGTTCGTTCTACTCTTGGTTACTTCCACCTCTCCCTCCCCCACCTCAACCGTTCCAAAGTTTTAGCTGCAGGTCTATAGTCACTCGTTTCCCTAAGCCAGCCATATATTAAGAGCTGAAGAGACCACTTGTGCCCCCTCTTTCGAAAATTCTGGCTACGAGCCTGATCACTCTTGATTGTTGTAAGTTGTACAAAAATGTTATGTTGAAACCACGCCACAAACAACTTACCGACAACCAAGTAACCACACGATCTAAGGCGTTAGGTCATCTACACGAAGGTTCGAATCCCGCCTAGGCCATGGATGTTTGTAGATTTTAACTAGGGGTGGCGGGCGGAAGTCAGAACTGACAATTGCAAAATGAAGTTAACCTTAGTTTTACGAGCAACTCTTCTCCCGCCATATGAGAACATAAACCATGCTTTTGACCCTAGTTCTGCCCTCGACTTCGAAAGTTTTTGCCTGTATCAATAAAATTTATCAAGGCATGACGCAATCCACCGTCCAACCCTATTGTTTCCACAGCGTTCCAACAATGTTTCGATGAACATCTGTATAGGTAAGGTCAAGAGTGGGCCACGGTGGGTCGAGTGTTACCGAGGGTTGTGATCATTGTAGGTCGTGGTCCGGGTTACCAGACTCCGTCCTCCTTTTGGAGGACAAGTCCTCCTTTTTACGTCTTGTTCTCCCTCCTTTTTCAAATATATGGAAATGTCCTCCTTTTTAAGTCAAGAGCACGATGTTTTACGGTTTACATATTTTTGTCACACATTTGAATGTTGTTTTGCGTGTAACCTTTTGTTAATTTATTTCTCATAGTAATAGTCTATTCGTTTCTGCGTTTTAATACATAATTTATCATAGCGTCTGTGCAAGTTGACTACACAACCATATTAAAACACACACGAACACACCCTTCCAATCACATACAGAAAATCAGAAATGAATGCTCCTTGATGATTCATATTTTTCTCATAGACATTGTTACATGGAGCATGTTTCAAAAAGGAATGTGAAAAGACCTACTTCATTGTTTCACTTCTATATCAAATGTCCTCCTTTTTTATTAATTGTCCTCCGTTTTTAGTCAAATTGTCCTCCTTTTGAAAAAAAAACATACCTGGTAAACCTGCGGTTCCAGGTGGATCGTGGGCCATCGTGACCAATGAGTCGTGGATAACGTTTTCATTGACCCAGGGAGTAGGGCTGGGCCAACTTTTTTGCGAGGGTGAGTCAGGGAGAGGACAAACTTTTTCTTGCAAAGCTAGAGTAGTGAGGTTGGGGTAAAGCGCCCAACTTTGGACTGAACTGGGTTGAAATGGGCAGGTTTCGAACCCGTGTCGTCTCCCTCCTCACTACTAATCTCATGTCAGTGTCGTTTGTCGCATTTCACGTGTAGTAAATAGGAAAAGATTGACACATCTATTATATTCCAGAGTTAGTGAAAAAACAAAAAAACTGTAGAATCGCAAAGCAGAAAAAGGCGAAAAGAAATAATGGTGTTGCTATCTCGCCTCTGGTGTGGAATGACTTTATCCCAACAGTAGTGGGGCGGGCAGTTCGTAGCAACATCAGATATCATGTGAGACAGGTGTTTCACACACAGAGAGTCCAGAGTTAATTAACACAAAGAGTGAGCAACTCCCCTGCTATTATGCCCACCGTTTTTTCTCTCTCTCCAACACTGACAAGTCTCACGGCCGGAAGAACCGAATTATCAGCAGTAAAGTTCCCCACCCACCCACATTGCGTGTAACATACACACCCGAGCGGTGTCTGTCCTCATCCGTCCATGTCCGACATAAACCAACACAAAAGCGGACGTACAAAATGTGTGTCTGTATCTGTATTTGTACGTGTGAGAGAGGGAGTAAAAAACCCGCTTCTGAACTGTATATAAAAAAGTTGCATTGCATGTTAGTACATCCGCAACTTCATGCTGAACATCTATACTACAGCACGGTTTGACACGGGAGCACATTGTGTACTCTCTGTTATTGTATTACTGTTGTTGAATATGTTAATTCAGTTCTACGGTAATATCATTACAAACAACTTGTCATAATCAGAGAGCAACGCCTACGAAATGGTGTCATCATTGTAAGACACAGCAGGAAGGTTTAGACAAAATAAGATTGAGGCTGTACTTCGTAACGAAAAGAGATTAATTCTCATGCAAAACGATACACGATACACAATTTTTCTTTTGTTCGAACCATTAATCCTCCACCTCCCCACTATTTGAATTGTGTATCATTCGCTGATAAAGTCTCATTTTCTACAGTTACTTTTTAGTGGCTCAACTCAAAGAAAGAACGTCCCACTGACTCAAAGATGTCTAAACGCCGTGAAGTCAACTCAATTTAAATCAATTGAAAAATAGGAAAACCAAACAAGTCTAAATCAAAAACTGATGAAGCTCACCGTCCTGTAAGAAATGAGAACCAGAGCTGAAACGGATCACTGGGTCATTCTGGTCAAGCTTTGGACCGGGTCACTGGACCTATGTTTGGGACCCGGACTGACCTGATGACCCGGAGGACAAAACAGAGTTTTAATTATATCCTTATTATACACTATTGCGTTTGAACAGTGGTTCTTTAGAGGCGACCAGAAATGGGAGCATGAAAAATACGACACCAAAAAGTTTCCAATGATAATAATAACGTACGGAAATAGTCTAATATTCCTGGAAAGAACCAAAATACCACCGGAGCTGTGCAAATAACTCCCTGCCCCCTACGAAAAGGTTATTTTGAAAGAATTTGTGAATCTCACAAAGCCATAGGATCAAGACCAGGTCAAATCAGATAAAGACAGGGCCACCGGACAAGATTGGATCACTGGTTGAATTGGGTCAAGATTCGATTGTCGGGTAGCCGAGTTACAGAGTTAGTCTCTGGTCATTTGAGTCAAAATAGGGTCACCGAGTCATTCGGGTCAAAACCAGGGCAATTGAGTCACCGGATCAACCGAGTTACCTATGTTCAGGTAAGGCTGGTTCACCAAAAATGAACCTATTTCAGCTCTTCTGAGCACACAGTAAACTTCTTAGAACTGACAAAAAAAAGTTTTGTTGATTGTCTTTCATGAAGTCATCACTGTAAAGTCTTGGCACAATCAACGCAAAAGTTCCCAGTGAGTTAGCCATTTCTGATTGTGGAAGCCTACTGCAAAACTCTGTACTTTGAATTAGTTCTAAGTTAAAAACCGGTCAATACTCAGCCAAGAAAGATCATAACTAGAAAATCCCGAATTGGCATATGGTTTGGTCTGATAAGTCTATTTAAACAACTTCCTGTAAACGGACGTGCGTGTACACGTTGTCAAACTAACCAGGTATTGGACCCGTAATTTTAGTTCAGATAGTCGGAGAGACTATGATGGGATGGAATATTTTCACAATGCATTCGCTGGAACAATTGGTGTACCTGGAGAGTCATCTTCACGGTACAGGTATGTACAGGCAGTTTCTGACCATTTACAGCCATTAATGTCTGTACCGGTAGTCCATCTTGAGGACCATAATCCATCCTAGTGCTTTCAACAGAACACTGCACCTCCATATCGATCAGTAGTGATCACACGGTTGCCGGGAGAAATACCCACAAAATTTGGAAGGCTAAGTACATGCTTCTTAATACCCACATTATATTTTCTATTGGTGAATTACACATTTACCATACACAAGATTCTCTTGTGAAAAAATAAAGTAATAACATTATTACTTCACACTGCATGATTGCAGAAGTTCCTCAACTAAAATCTTCGCCTGTAATAACGTGCCTGGGCTTCATAACCAGCAATGAGGAACTGGGAGAATATCAAAACGTGATGAACATTTTGTATATACAAAGAATTCGCCCTACCATGGTGGCGTAATGGACAGCATATCTAGCCGACAACGTGGAGTTTCGAGTTCGAGTCCCGGTTAAGACGATTGTGAATTTTTCTCTGGTAATTTCAAAATAGTGGGATGTTAATTTGCATTCAAGAACATGCATTTCATTTATTATTGAGAGAATTAATTGACACGGACACCAGAAATATGATTACTATTTCCTTGCATTGAACTGTCATTTGGTGTATCACTGTTTAATGTCGCACAGAACTTATTGGGAACATCCTGCAAAAAACAGTGATACATGAAATTTTTATGTGTTGGGTGTTAACTCCCCTCTTACATGAACCACTCAATTTGTGTATTCCCAATTGCATGAAAACAAACCAAATTTATAACTGTAAAATCTTACAATACTGCAAAGCATTAGCATTGAATCTCATAGTCGCCACTTTGAATCAAAGTAACGAACCATAGCATTCAGAATACTGACTTCCAACTTACGCCGACCATACTGATTGAGAGTTTTCAGGTCTTTTTGCTCAGTTCTACAAGATGAATGTCTAAATGTACCTCGACTATGGGCCTCGACCACATGTTGAATGTCTTTTGTTTTTCGAAAGTTGTACGATATGTCTAAGCCAGTAAAAGAGAGAAATGAAATTAAGTAGCATAATCTATTTACGTTATTTACAATTCTAAGGGCATCAGATCGAGAGTTAGGTAGATACAATCACTGTATATGCGTACCAAAATGCTGTACTGAGATCCACCCTGCATCTAGACTGATACATCTTAATTTATCATATAATAAGAGTATACTTGCGTAATGTTTAGCCCTAGAGAGAGTACAAGTTTGTATGAGGAAGGTCAACAAAATGTAAAGAATTTTATTACTCTTATATTGTTAAGCTAATATTTCCCAAACCAAAAGTTTGGGGTATAGTTCAAGAAATAATTCTGTACCTCGGAGGTAAACTGCACTATGTCATTTTCTTGCCAAACTCGACCTGAGTACATAGTTTTGTACATTTGAGCATTGTTCTCCTGAAGGTATACACAACCATGACATTGTTTGTTTTGTAGAAGAATCGACAGTTGATAACACAACACTATATCGCAAAAAAATGTGAAAGAGTGTGTTCGAATCACCAAATCTATGAACTGATCTCGTGTTTTGCGAAAAGTGACATAATTAAGTTTATCTCCGAGGTAAAAATATACATGATGTACATAAAGTCCAATAACTCTTTCAAAATTCATTCTAATGAAGCTATTAATATTACTAATTAACACAGTACACTAGTTGGAAGAGTAAATTCGTAGTTTTTTAAAACTCCAAGTGATCCGTGTAGTTCCCTTTCTTTCCGCTAGATGGCTGTAAATTCATAATGGCACTTACTGGCTGAAAAGGAGTTTCGCTACAGCATTTTGATAGAAAATTGAGTATACCATTTTTTTATGGGGATATGCGAAGACCTAAATTCCTCATCTTCCAAGTAGTGTTATATAACTGAGGGTGGAGAATTGAGCATGGGTCAGCCAAAGCCACAGATGGTTGTCAATGTCATTCTGGAAACTCCAGTCAGCATGTCTGGCAGCGGAACTTGAACCAGCTTGCCTTTCATAGTCCGCAACCTGTAGACACGAGGATGGATGCAAATGTATTTGATAAAAGTGTTTAGAAATAATACATTGACTCACTTTGCTATTTCGATGTTGAAGCCGAATAACAACTCTGTGATGTTAAAATTCTTCTTCAAAATGAATTATCTTCACTTGTTTACGTGGCTTCAAGTGTAATAAAATGCAAAATACTTACTTTTCATGTTCTACGAAAAGAGTGGTGGTGGGGGACTGTGAAAGAGAAAAACCGTTAAGGTCTGCTAATTAATTAAATCACCCGTCCCGCCCATGGCTTGTATGTAGCTTTACGATGCATCAAATGATAGCTACAAAAGGTGATCGTACAATTAAATGTAATTTTCGAAGTTTCGTGCATGCGTACTGACTGGATATACGCATTCAAGTTAATGAACAAATAATGCTTTTATCACCCTAGTTCACATGTTTTTCTTTACGTATCGTGCTCGTTTCATTCCCTGTTCTCTTTGTTTCTTCCTTTGGTATCAAAATATTTTGAGGAGGGAGATATTGACTTGCAGTTTTGCAAGAATTGGAGTTTTTGTATGGAGGGTCTTTGAAAATTTTCTCCTTATAATTTAGAAATTGTCTTAGAAATTGTAATTGAGAGGTTCAGGGTTCTCTTTGAAGCACACTCAGTTCACTGTGAATTACGCATATACCATAACATACCACACACCATTAACATCGTCAGAACTTAATATGCTGTTTCTTTTCGAGCGACACATCTCCAAATTCTGTTACAAGTAGGCCTTGACCTGCAGGAATTTTCTTTTATCACTCTCGTAATATGTATACCTAAACTTGCAATTGAGATAGTTTTATTTCATCATAAAGAAATAAGGAAATGCTTACATTCTCTACCAATGACAAAGTAGTTACGATTGAGATATTAGCTGGGTTTTAATCAGTACTCGAACTGGGGGTGGGGACACACGAGGGGGCACGCTCGTGTCCCCATTTTAGACTTGTCGTCTCCCTACCCTTTTTTAATGAGAGCTCATCGCCTTTACTTTCAATGCCACTTGATGCAAGCGTTGCCTTACCTGCTTGGAATACACATTTGGAGAACAGTGCTTTGTCATAAGGTACTCATTATGAATGCTATAGTAATTCTTGAATTCGAGTAGCAAAGCACTCAATTATGGATTCAATTAATCAGGACAAGAAAATAAATTTAAAAGTCTGCTTAAAGATCAAATTAATAATTAATGGTACACATTTATAAAAAAAAAAACTGTCATGTAAAAATAAAATAGAAAACAATTGATAAGCACATTACATGTATAACCGTTCCACAGTCCCGTTCGGACGCCAGGCACAGAGGACCAGACGCCAGAAGACCTTTAAAGGAACTTCACTCATACACCATAGGGGTGTGTTCGGAGTGGTACCGACAGTTGGGCCAAAGCGCTATCTTAAAGGACGATAAAAAAGCGTTACGAAAGATAACGACACGATTTGATGTCTCCAATCACAAGTGGGACGGGACAAGGAAAAGGTGCTTAAGCACCTGATGAAACCTTTCAGGATTGGGCGAAAAGGACTTAAAATCCAAATCAATTCAACATGACTGCTCCCCTAACTTCTCACCAGACACACAAAACAACGTATTTAATACTGTTGTCCCCAGTTCGAGTTACTAAAAACCCGTGCTGGAAAATAAATGATGTTTAACACATAAAAATAATTAGCACTTTCGAGGAAGATAATCTCGTGCATGCTTCCGGTTAGTTTTTATGCAAGTTCGCGAACCGCAGCATGTGATGACGTCAAACCAAAAACACTAGTTACTTATTTTCGCCCGATAATGACGAAATAAACATTGCTATTGACAAATGTTACAACTAACTTATAAACAGTGGCGTAGCCATGTCTACGATGGCTCTGGGAAGCCCCTCCATGTGACGAAGCCGTCACACATGGAAGAAGATTCATTATTTTACTATTAGTGTAAAACTCTTGTACAAAATTCGAAACGCAGATCACAAAATCCTATAGCAGAATGTTGATTAACTGTTAAGCAATTTTGAAATGAACTACATAGATTGCAAATAGTAATTTTCTTGAGCTTTTCATTTGTCTCTACTGGCATATCCTATTTATTAAGGACGTTTCAGATTGAATTTCTTTGACAGTTAAGGGGGAACTGTTTCATACCCTTCATTAAGAATTTTAACAAATCGGTAGCTCACGAATTTAATGTATTTCAAAGCTCTTAAAGGTATATAACGATTCGTCAATTCTGAACGAAGATTGAAACCCAACAAAGACTTTGCAAAACTAAATGAGCCATCTACAAAATGTTTGAAGTTGAGACTTTGTTAGGTAAATAATATATGATCAAATATCTCATCGTCAATGCACACCAAAAATATCTCATTCTTACTAGTTTTAATGTTGCCACAAATTAAGATTAAGTGTTTATGTAAGGGCTGATTTTCATGAAACCTTGCGTTGCTTGCTTTGCTTGTGATTTGGGTGAGTAGCCAATTGAAACACGTGTTTTAAGGGCCCCATTACGTGTTCTACGTGAAAATCATATTTCAATTGGCTATTCACTCAAATCACAAGCAAAGCAAGCAACGCAAGGTTTCATGAAAATCAGTCCCAACACGAAAAAAGGTATAATTTTTCTCATTTTCCTAAAAAAAATATTTTTAGCATATAATGTAAAGTCTCATAATTTGTACCAGCATGTAATTGTACAGTACCACTCGTTTAAAAAAAAAAAAAAAAAAAAAAAAAAAAAAAAAAAAAAAAAAAAAAATATCAATTTTGTTGATCAAATTAAAAAAAATATCACCTATTCTATTTTATCCCCCTACTTCCAACGAAGGTTCCTACAGTGGATAAAGGGATTAAAATGAACAGACACATATTTTTTATGTCCGAAGGCATGAGGGTTCGTGGGAGGAAATACCCCATACCCTTTAAAGCTGAAATATATTTTGTGTTGTTATGAGGAAACTATGATTTTGTATATTTACTTTAAGTTTAACAGATTATATGTATGTTTCTTCTCCATTTCGACAAATGATGTTTTATTTTCTCTAAGCCAGTCTATGATTTTTATTCTGCATGATGAATTTATTTCTGCATTGAAGTTGTATAAACATTTGATTAATTAGACCAACAGATTTCTTTTACTGCTGGGAACAAAATGAAGAAGGAGATGCGTAACATCAACGTCAACATTGTATAAATGTCTCCATCAGGCTCCTTCAGGCTCATCACTAATACAGTATCGAAAGTGTTATGCTTCTTCTTCTCTCTTTTGTTCTATCAGTGAAAGTGTGCAGACTTGTCAGCCATAAAGAAATATATTTTGTGATATTATGGATACAAGGTCCAAGTGTTATTATATTTATTAACTTCTCTATTGTTTCCTGAATACGTTAATTATTTTAATTCGCTCTGTTAGTGTTTCTTTCTTTCGTTTCAAAATTATCTGTCACTGTCCTTTATGATACCGAGCGGCCGTAGTTCAGTTGGTAGAGTGTTGGCTTAATAATCGGAAGGTCCTGGGGACGGTTACAGCAACCGCCCATTCTGTCTAAGCTTTTTCCAGGAGTTTTCCTCAGTCATATACCGGGATATTACCTACTTAACTAGGCTCTGGCCGACTACCTTCCAACTTCCTTTTCCCCAGGCTATCCTGGATCTAAGCATAAAATACCTAAAGGGCATAAATAAATTCAAAATTGCTTTGATCAGGATTGAAGATTTCCCGTAGTTTGTGTTAATCATTTCACACATTAAAGAAAATGAAATGGGATGTAAACGACATTCAAAAATTTAATAATCTCGAGTTCAAGTTTCTTCATATAACATGAACTATATATACGTGGCACAAAATATTAATATTTTGAACAAAGACGGATTGGACTACAGATAATAATAATAAGGCTGTAAGACAATAATAGATCAGGACTATTTTCTATTCTAAGTTATATGTGTGTGAAGTTTACTATAGAAATCATGATGTGAGTGAGTCATGATGACTATCCATTTAATGCTCAAGTTTCTGAAATGTTCGTGCTGGAGTACAAGATTTCACCATATGAGAATAATTGAATCGCATGCTTCTATAAAAGTATATCATTGTACTCAGAAGGCGAAAAAATGACTTGTGAGGTGCAATAACAACTGGCTACTAGTTCCTTTTTTTTTAATTGTATTGTTTCGTTTTCGCTTTAGTAAATAAGTCACATAATGCATTTGGGTCAAACACTAAGTTATATATGAACGTGTGCGGTAATGTTGTTTATGGTGCAGCGAAGAGGATAAAAAATATTCTCTGCTACTACTACTCATTCATTATGTAAATGGAAGTGTCGATGTTCGTTGGTAATAAAACAGAATTGATGGCAAACGGAGAATCTCCCAAGAGAGCAGGCAAGCGACTGAGTTTGCGTGTCAGTGCCGAGGACTCTGTTCGCGCAAGCTTAAAAAATTTAACTCACATGTTATACACGGTGCATTGTGAGAGTGCCTTCTCGTGTGTGCAAAAGTAGATTTCAGTTGCAGATCTCAGTAGTAAAGTCAAATATACTATGTATTTGTTTCTATCCCCCCTCTCTCTCTTTCTTTCTTTCTCTTTCTCTCTCGGTCAGAAAATGAGAAAACGGTTGATGTAATGCCATGAGCAGTGTATAATAGTATGTGTATGTAATCGTTTTTGAAATGTCACGATTATCACATTGCCTGTCTCACTTTGTTATTAAGAATTTCATGCCCTTGCTTTTTGTTGGTGTTTTTAATTCTGATATTTTTTTTACTCAAGACTTTTATTTCACGGTTATTACCTGAGAGGTAATTCTTTTCGAAATTAACTTTTGCTGTATCGCAGATGAGAATGAATCTAGAGCTTAGCTAACTTACCATGCGAAACAAATGTCGAAGATTTAGGTTACCATAAAAATAAGGACATTTTAACATCTTTTCACTCTGTTTCAGTACAGATTCTTCCTTTACTCATCAATGTAATTCGTAATGCTACGTATCCTGTTAAATTCATAAAGATTAATATGATACAGAAAAGAGTTATACTAAATTATGCCCTTGTGGTGATCTGACATGTTCAAAATCTGAAGGTAATTTTATCAGTTACCTTCAAATAATTGGAAATAGAAATGACTGTTTATATCACTTCCGCTATCAGTAGAATTTTCTCCATCGTCCTATAATGTCACCTAGCCTAATTTCTCAATATTCTTCAAAATATGAAATAGCTCTTTTAATCTAATTATTTCCGTTTATGTTATCTTAATTGCGGTTACACTCTGAGTCCGAAATTGGATAGAAGGATTTAACGAAACAAATACGTGCTACACGTGTTATTGACAATTTTAAATACTCTTGCCGGAAACTTAGTGATAATATTGACTCTCTATTGGTTTACATATTTAGTTGGAATATGTACATTGTTTTCATGATTTTATGGCTATATTCTTATGTCTACTACATTACGACAGAGCTCCTTGTCTCTTTATCTTCTGGTACAGCTTATAATTTTTGCATTTGTCTGCGTTGTGCTTCGAAACTTGAAACCTTACAATTTGTAGTCTTTTACTATAACCACTACGATATGGTTCCTGGTTCTAATCCCGCAGCAGACAGTTGCGTAAACTAGAAACTGTACTTGAGGACGAGTCAAGAAGAGCTCGCTCGTAACGTAGTAGAAATAAGATTTTGAATTTATTTATGGTCTTTAGGCATCCCAGGCTCAGGCCCGCATAGAGAAGGGCCTAGTTTGTAGGTACCATGCCGGCATTTACCTGATGTGAATGAGGAAAAATATACAAAAAGCTTAGTCGATGGATGGCAGCTAGGATAACTCCCAGGACCTTCCAATTTCTACGTAAACGCTTTACTAACTGAACTACGGCCACTCGGTAACAGAAATAAGAATATATACATGAGATGATAAAGACAAATACATATGTAAACTATTAATTACAAATCTCCTGAAAGAGCGTGAAGTGGTAAATTTGAGTTCAAAACTTATGTAAAATATTAATAATATTCTGAATTATTTTAGCAACTTGATAATTTAATGTAGAATAAATTCATATAATTGTAAATTAGATTATAGTTTTCAAATAATTCTTACCTCTCAATGATTTTGCAAGATGATTATTGAAATTTCTGAATCAAGATTAAACTGTTGAAGGTATGATGGATGAGGTGCAAGAAGTTTTCTTTTCCGTCCAACATCTTCAAATTTTGTAATGTTGATTCGAACAATATACTTCCTCTTCTTCTTTCTATCGCAAACTGGCTTCTAGAGTCTGCTTATAGCAAATTCGTTAAAGGTTTGCTGCTTTTTCGTACATTCGTACGCTGGAAATGTTTGTCCCGGGAGCAACTTTAGTTCATACCCCATACGACTTCTTTACACAATTGAATTTTGTTTAATGCTTTTGTTGTAAGAAAAAGGCTGTTAAGCAAAGGTATAACGTATTTTTAGGTTTCCGAAGATAACGTGTTGCTTGTAGATAGAATTTACTAGTTATTGCATGGAGACAGGATATTGTATACATAAGTATTGCGATATAAATAAATATGGGTTAACACTGTACTCGTATGGTATATCATTGTGTTTTTCACTTTCTTGAGGCGTAATTTCTTGGTTGTTCAAATTTTCTTTCATTTCTATCATGCTTTCTGTTGATGTTTTTTTTTGTTCCGAGCTATTTTGTTTGTGTTTGTTCAAAGAGTTGTCATTTGTCACTGTTTTTGCCATTAATGACTAAAAGCTTCATGTTCATTGAAAAACTCGAAATAGAGCAGATTTCTAGTATGCACAAAATTTAGACTTGTGATTAGAGCATTCCACAGGTTTTAGTTAAGTAAACAAACTTTAGATTTCAAGATATAATTGTCGTATAAGAAAGTCTTTTTTGATAATAAATAAAATACTTAAAAATACATTTTATTTGTAATTATCCCACGTTTGTATGGAAACTGGACGTAATTCGCTCTTATTGTTGTCTAATAAGTATTTTTTTTTCTTTTCCATTATTTTAATTACTGTTATGCATTTATATGATTATATAGACTCGATGCATCATTTAAAGAATATAATTATGAGCGTATTCTATATATCAACAATTAATACAGCAAACTCTCGATTATTCGTGCGTGGATTATCCGGCTTTCCAGTTATTTGTGCACGGTATTTTATTATTATTATTTACTTCAGTAAAGGAGTTGGAAAGTTTGAAACAACCCGACGTTTCGAATACGTGTGAACAGAATGTGATAACGATTGAAAGCTGGATCGCACAATACAGTACTTGTCTTCGGTAGTTCGTTTATACTGTAAAGCAGCTTCTTTTACGACGTAGATACGTATATATTTTTATGATTTTGTTATGACTTTTCCTATTATTTGTGCTTTTCTTTTATTTGTCTGGTGATAAGCACGAATAATCGAGAGTTTTCTGCAAGTTCTATCGTTTTAATCAGCATAAAGAAGATTCCTTGGGTCTGCTGCTTGGTTATTACCGTAGTAATTTCTGGTTTTTAACACTTTCATTACATTCCAGGATCATGAATGTATATAAAACTCAGTCCTGCCTCGTAGCATACACCTCAACTCTGGCATTCCACAATATATCAGAATGAAACTAAGTTTATATCAATCATAGAGAGGCTTAGATTTTAAACAACTATGGTAATGGAACCATTGATCGCGATGAGCGAATAACAAGAAAATATTGTAGGAGATGCATACGATAGGTCCTTATTGTTCTCTTCTTACTTAAAACAAAAATCTATAAAATTATTCTTATATGTGAATTAATTCATTTTAACCGTCAGTTAGTTATAAAATTTCAAGCTTTTAACTTTATAGTTAAAAGTTTGGAATTTTGATTTCAAGTTACCATACATTTATATTTGTAGCTAGATTCGTATGTGAATAAAAGAAAAGTTGTAGTACCATCTTGATTAAGGTTTTCCAGATTTCCTCTGGTATAGAGCATTCCAGATCGACTCTAGTTTATTAGCACATGTACCTATTACTACCGTGTTGAAATCCGGATTTATCATAATTTTCTATTACCAAAATGGCCAATACAAGATCTCTATATTCTTTTTCTAGGCTTATCTATTGTTTTCAAAACATATATTTAGGAACGTTGATTCAGCGATTGTGTGCTGAAAACGTAATAGCCACAGGTTCAATTGAAATATAATGAATTATAGGTCAGTTAAAAAGTTTTAGATTATTGATTTTAGGGAAAATTTAATAATCAATCGACAAATTCATGTGAAACACTAGAGCAAAGCTTGTTAACTTTTTCAAAGTTGTAATTTTTTTCTCGAGCACCTATTCAATACGTATATTTTTTAAAAAGAGTTTTTACATTCTTTAATGAACTCGTCTGAATATCGTTTATTGGAAAGATCAAGAAATTTTACTACAATACATTGGCTCTTAACTTTGTGAATTAGACATTATTTAATATTTTCTTTAATTATAATCCATGTCCCATATATATAAATACCGAGTTGGGAAATGAAATAAAAGCAAGTAAAAGTATAAATAATTCTATAGAAGTTATGGTTTTCGATGTAACATATATACGGTATAGATATTTGGCATTCCTTTTGGAAAAATGATTCTGTCAAAACAGGCTCATCTTAAAATAAGGTAAAATTAACTATAAGAGTTAATAGTTAATTAACTTGCTAA
>JAGDQP010042661.1:0-16476 GCA_022664845.1 Lepisma saccharinum
GAAGGTGATGACGGCCTACACAACACACGGGAAAACCACATCGGGGAAGCGGAACAGTGGGCGGAAGAAAAGCATCAGTGACAGGGCACGCCGGGTATTAAAGCTCATTGTCACGCGGAACTGTCGTGCCACTGCGGCGCAAGTGACGGAGGAACTCAATCAGCACCTCCCCCAACCTGTTTCGACAATCACAGTCCGCCGCGAATTACATGACATGAACTAACGGGGTCGTGTTGCACGGGCCAAACCTCTCATCAGGGACCAGAACGCTTTAGCACGCCGCAAATGGTGCCGCGACCATGCAACTTGGACCGTTGACGACTGGAAACGTGTGGTATGGTCGGATGAGTCACCATTCACCCTATTCCAAACCACGGGCCGTGTTTATGTGTGGAGAACGCCCAAAGAAGCGTATGATCTGCAGTTTTTCCGCCCAACTGTGAAACATGGCGGCGGCACGGTGATGCTGTGGGCCGCAATATCATGGTTTTCATTGGGTCCTGTGGTCATACTTCGCGGACGCATCACTGCCAACGATTATGTCGCAATTTTAGGAGACCACTTGCATCCTATGGTCCGGATGTTGTTCCCGGACAATGACGCCATATTCCAGGATGATAATGCACCCATTCACACAGCTGGAGTTGTTGCAGCGTGGTTTGAGGAACATCGGGATGAAGTTCAACACCTCCCCTGGCCCGCCCAATCCCCAGATCTCAACATAATTGAACATCTGTGGTCCATCTTGGAAACACGACTCCGGCGACGATTTCCACCTCCATCCTCTCTCACAGAACTGGCCGATGCCCTGCACGAGGAATGGTGTAATATTCCACTTGCTACCATTCACGACCTCTATGCCTCCATCCCACGTCGCATCAAGGCTGTTCTGAAGGCGAAAGGTGGCCCGACACCATATTAATCTGGTAAGTTGCACTTTCGTTCAGGTGTTTCCATTATTCTGATAAGCATCTGTATATATATATATATGTATTTGTATTTGTATATGTATTTGTATTCAGTAGATTACATACCACGATCATTCACCAGTGGAAGAAGAAACAAATAAGCTGTTGTACCTCACAGTAAGTTTGTTGAAGTTATCTTCTAAATTTTAAAAATTAAGTTTCTTTTCATTTAGAGATAAAAAGTTGAATTTATATATGTACTTTAGGCATCTCAGGCTCGGGCCGATTGAAAGAGTTGGAAAAGACGTTGGAAGGAGTCGGCCAGGACCTAGTTCGTAGGTACCATTGCTCCATTTAGCTGGTATGACTGCAGAAAAGCCCTGAAAACATCAGTCAGAATTGGCAGCCACTGCGTCAGGATCTTCAGACTGCTGAGCCCTTTATAGAGTGGAATTCCCACATGTGTACAAGCTGTAGACACATGGATGAGCCGTAGCTTATATTTAGCAAGGAGGAGCAATTTCGATTTTGGCGCCCTTTCGAAGGAGCCAGAAGCGAATAATGCTTCCTTATCTTGATTTAGCTCTTCCCAACCAGGCACCCGGGGTACGTGCCACCATTGTTCCCCCTTAGTTGCAGCCTTGGCTTTGCCTTCAATCCTATATTCACAATCATGATATGTAATACAAACTGCAACAAAAGTAAATTAAATGGTAAATGTTCTGTGGAAAATATTAAAAAGGGATAAAGGTCCACAAAATGAAACAAAAAGTGCTGAAAAATTGCCTCCATTTTCAACTGGAGGCAACATATCACAGACTGGTTTCTTTCAGGGACTTGTCCTACAAGAAAAAAGGTACTCACCTAAAAATCCTAACACTGATTACGACAAATGTCTCTATGTTTTTGTCTCTTCTTTGTTTTTCATCATTGATTCTGCCAGAATTTTTAGTTTTAGGGAATGTAAAATCAAATTTAGAGCCGTGTAAGTAGGATTTGGATGGGGTTCTGTAGATTTTAAACAGTAAAAATTTTAAAGTTCTCTAAAGCGCCCGAGCGCTCGATGATTAGGAGACGTAACGCCATCATTGTGAGGGATCTGGTATAGTCCCTAGTTACAGGTAAGAAAATATTGACTGAATACGCTTATGATGGGGAAATAATTTTGGCTGAATCAACTTAAAAAATCAAAAAATTAATATGAATAAGACACAGAAGTAGCGTATGAATAATAGGTGATAAATTTGTATGATTTTTTCTGTTTGAAAATTATTAGAAATCAAAAGGTTTGCCTAATTTCCCATGCTCTGAGTAGCCTGGGTGCCCTCACGAACATAGGGAAATTTGACAGTGAATTATCCCAGATAACAACGTTCAAAAGACATCTAAAAATAGTACGTCCATAGGACGTCTATCGAACATCCCAGCGTACGTAGGATACCCATCCATATGGATGTCAAATGTATATAAGCCCTATTTTTGTACCAACAATAGATATCCACAGGAGCATCCATTTTCAGGACGTACCATGAATGTCCATGATGTCTTTCGTACGCACACCCATTTTCTGGGTCTACAGTGGACGCCCATAATGTCCAGCATTTTCTGGACGTACGATGTACGTGAACATAAAGTCCTTTCTCAGTGAATCTATTTCTAGATACACAGTAAAAAAAATAGCTGTGTTAATTCAACACAATACGGTGTCCCAGCGTGACTAACACTTTTGTGTTTTAAATCAACACAAAACACGGTGTTGATTTCGTACTGGGAGAAAAAAGAATCCGGTTGCAGCAAGATTTGAACATGGGTTCTTCAGTTAGAAGTCGAGCGTTTTACCGACTTCGCTAAACCGTCTGACAGGAAGAGCACTGGATTAAAACAATGTAGAAGATAAAAATTCTTGCTGAACCTCAAACACAAACAAAGTTACTCTCACGACTTATGCCATGGTTTAATCACTTTTCCATTGGTCAATAGGCAATTCCCATTTATTGAGAATATGTTCCATTACTATTAAATCAAGCGCAGCATTTGATATGTTGTTAGTAAGAAAGCAGTAATGCTACTGAAGTGTTTGGGTGACGCCATCTTGCTTGCTTTCACAGAAATAGAATATTCTCAATGAATGTGAATTATGGTTATTGATTGACAAATAGGAAGTGATTAAACCATGGGATAAGTCGTGCAACTAACTTAGTTAGTTTTGGGAATTCAGCAACATATATTTGAACTCATACACTGTTTAAATCTATAGTGTAGTCGTTTAATTCAAATGTTGATCACTAAATATCGTTTGCATCTAGTGCATTTTCTGCCTAACGATTTAGATAAGTCGGTAAGACGCTCGACTTCTAACTGAGCGACCCATGTTCAAATCTCACTGTAACCGTAACTTTTTTTTTTTACAGTACCGCAATGAACACCGTATGTTGTGTTAATTTAACAAACAAAAGTGGTACTCACGCTCGGACATCGCATTGTGTTGAATTAACACAGCTATTTTTTTGCAGTGTATGATATTAATATTGGCATGTGTTGATTATGCCAATGTTATGACCATCTATTTGCTAAGTACATCCATAACCATAAAATGGTCGTCCTGTGCTGTTAGGCATATTTATTTCCCTTCTAGAGTAGATTATACGAAGAATCTGTTTTGTTTTTTGTTGTTTTTTTTTTAAACAATTTTCTTATATTGTTATACCATGATTTCTAATAATGTTGGTCAAAATAAAATGAAATATTTCGTAATTCGTAGCTTATACAAAGAACATATTTTAATGCATGTTAAACAAACATGTCCGTAAAGCTTTCTCTCGTATGCGTGATGTTAATATTTTTAAATACGCTGCTAAAGTTTTTGTAATTACTTCCTAGAAAATTATCACGAACCAAGGAGCTGGTTCCATGTAAGTTTTCACTAATGTTAATGACGAGAATTAGGTGGCATTTGGGATTCCAAGAATATTTAAACATGGAATTCTCAGACATATTTTTCAGCTTCTTTGTCTAACGATGACAACACACAGGAAACCTACTAATTCTAATAACAGTGCAGTCTCCTATTTTTGACACACTTCCAACAACAAATACGTTTCTAAAACTAGTCAACAAAGAACTTACCATCATTTTCCCCACAGCCCTCTTGCAAGTCCTGATTTGTTTGAAACGGGTGGCTCTGAAGACACCATAAAAAGCCTGCGTACGTCAATGAATTTTAATTGAAGCAGTATCTCCTATAACAGTAAAAGATCCAATCAGAATCCATTGCATAAACATCACCCACGAATATTTACTCTATATCTCCAGTTCAAGAGCTTTAGTTTGCTTTGCATTCGGGAGGTCCTAGGCTCAACCCAGCGGGCAACTTTCCTAACTCGGTTTTGCCATCTTTTTATAAATTAAAGGATTTGACACTTTATTTCTCCAGCCCTCATAATTCTATGATGTTGTACTGTTACAATGTACGATAACTTTTCATAAATGCAAACAGAAGAAACCTTTACAGTTTTAATAAAACAATTCTAATTACTATTCCAATTGTTTAATTATTGACCTCTGAGTGCGCCTCTTCAAACATTGGGAAAATGTTCAGCTGGTGATTATACATATCCATATGGAAAAACAAACAAAGTTTAATTAAAAAAGCTGATTATGTTCTGGACATATATATTATAGGCCTCTAAGTTGGATATTTCAAGAAACCTTTCAATGTCAAATAAAACAGTTAAATATATGTTACACTGTTTCGATAAATGTATTGCTATTCCTATCATTTTTTATTATTATATAAAATCAATAATCATAATAATAACAGAGACTCCCGGTTTCCGATGAGTGAGATATAAAAAACTAATGAAGATCATGCAACTTCTATTATTTTATGTCTGCTGATACTACTACTACTACTACTACTACTACTACTACTACTCTTACAACTGGCTCTCCCACTACCACTATTTCTATACTACTACCTAACTAACTATCTAACTCTATGGCTTATGGAGCTCGCAACTTCATCGCCGCAGTAACAAACGTTCGCCATGGATTCTATCCTGGGAAATATCAAGCCAGTTTTCATCACGAACACCTACTTCTCGAAGATATCTTCTAATATTGTCCTCCCAACGACGTCTCGGTCTTCCCAATGGCCTCCTTCCATCCGGCCTACCAACCAGGATAGAATATAATCTTCGTTTTTCACCCATCCGAGCAAGATCCGAGCTACCTTAGTCGTCGCGATTTCATTATTTTTACAACATCTGTTGAATCGTACAGTCCGGGGAGTTCTTCATTATGCAATCTCCTCCACTCTCCATTCATCTCGTCTCTTTTCGACCCGTATATCTTTCTCAACCCTTATTTTCAAATACACGTAATTTATGTTCATCTGCTAGGGTCGTACTCCAACTTTTGCAACCTTAAAGTATTACCGGCAGAATAACCGTTCTCTATATTTCCAATTTTTCAGTTTCCTTGATATTAATCGCGATGTTAAAAGTTTTTGGACTGAATTGAAACATACGTTGCCTGATACTAAGCTACTTTTTGTTTCTTCCATTACCTCATTTTTGCTTGTTACGCATGCTCCCAAGTATTTAAATTTGTTTACTTTCTCCACGACCTCATCCCTAATTCTGATGTTTCAATTTCCTTCATTCCCTGTGCTTCGACTTGTTATCATCTATTTTGTATTCTCTATGTTTACTTGTAGACCTATCTCATAGCACGCTTCTACTAAGACATCGGTGTTCCTTTGTAGTGCATCTATATCATCCCCTATTAAATCTACATCATCCGCGTATACAAAAAGTTGATTCAAATCATTCAAATGATAGTCACTTTTTGTCCCCATTAATTTTTAAAATCGCATGTTCTAACGCAAAATTAAACAGTAGGGTTACAAGGCATCACCTTGTTTCAATCCGTTGCGAATCTTGAAACTATCTGACATATTATTACCTATTCGTACTCTGCTTATGGGGTTGTTGAGACACATCTTCACTAGTTGAACCATTTTTTTTCGAAATTCCAAATCGTATGAGGATACTGTATAACTTTTCCTTTTGACAGAATCATATGCTTTCTTAAAATCAATGATTAGCTGATGAACCGTCCCATTGTATTCCCATTTCTTCTTCAAAATTTGTCTCAAGGCAAAAATCTGGTTCAACGTGGATCTATTTCTTCTAAATCCACATTGGTGATCTCCAATTATTTCATTTGCGTATACACTTAGGCGTGTTAACAGAATATTACTTAATACTTTGTAAAAGTTTAGAAGTAACGAGATTCCACGGTAATTATTACGAGCCGATTTATCTCCTTTTTTGGAAATCGGAACTATTATTGAGGTTTTACATTCGTTTGGGAGCTCCTCTTTTCTCCTTATAGCACTTATCAGTTTATGAAGTTTCTTTATTAGTGCCGTTCCTCCTGCTTTAATTAATTCTGATGGAATATTGTCTATTCCTGGTGATTTGAAATTTTTCAATTTCGTTACCGACATTTCGATCTCGATCTTGCTAGGTTGGAGAATCCACGGTTCTGCAGTATGAATATCAAATTTTTGTTTGATCCCCGTTGTGCACATTAAGAAGTGTATCGAAATAACTTTTTCATACATCGACAATTTTAGTGGAATCCGCCTGAAGATCTCCACCTTCATTTCTAATCATTCCTAACCTCGCAGGTAACCTTTTCTTAACGAGTTTAACCCTTTGTATAGATCTAGTATGTTATTTGTCTTTCCGTTTTCCTCTATCTCCTGAATCTTCTGCGTCAGATATTCTCGCCTTTTGTTTCTGAACTCGAGTGTGGCGTTTCGTTTCGCGTTACTGTAGTGGTTGATATTTGCTTCACTTTTATTACTCAGCCATAGTTGCCTTGCTTATTTTCGTTCCTCATGAAGCTTAAGGCATTCTTCATCAAACCAAGGTTTCTTTTTCTGTTGTTTCCTCTCACCTACACGTTCCTTCGCTGCACTCTTAATTGTTTCACGAATTGCCTCCCACATCTTACTTACATCAATTTCATTATTAATATCATCAATGCTATTACTCGAGTCGGTTAGGGTTTCAAACCTATTTGAGAGCTCGAGTTGATAGTCTGCTTTTATGCTCGGATTATTTAATCGTTCCACTTCGAATTTCAGTTGTTTTGATCCATTGCTTTCTCTGTTCGGGATGCATAACTTTTTCCTTACTTTTGTGATCACTAATTGATGGTCGGTATCACCTTCCGCTAACCTGTACGACCTAACATCCATTATGTTGGTGTGTCTTCGTCTGTCTACTAATACGTGATCGATCTGGTTGAGAGTTTTGCCGTCCGGAGATACCTATGTGTATTTTCATACGTCTTTGTGTTCAAAGTACGTGCTCTTTACCAGTAGGTTTTTCGAAATCACGAAAGTTATCAGTCTTTCTCCATTGTTGTTGATCTTTTCGTGAAGGCTGTATTTGCTTATATTTTTCTTCCCTCCCTACCTTTGCATTGAAATCACCCAACACAATTTTCGAATTTTTCTTCGGCATTCGGTTCAACAGCCTTTCTAGTTCATCGTAGAATATATCTTTGTCGTTATCAGTAGCCACCTCGGTCGGAGCGTATACATTTGTTAAAACCGTGTTACCCCATTGAGTATGTATCATAACGTACGATAGTCTTTCGTTTACGACCTCTATATTCTGAGCCGCCTGAAGGATACTGTTCTTAATGAGGAATCCTGTTCCAAAATCGTGAGACTGTGTTCCCTCGTAGTAGAAAGTGTACTTGCCCTGCGTGATGCCATCTTGACCCTCCCACCGAATTTCTTGTATCGCTAATATGTCTAGCTCGTACTTCTCGGTCTCGCGTACCGCCACTTGAAGAGCGCCCGTTTGGTATAGTTTTCGTACGTTCCTATTCTAAGGTCTTTCTTAATCCTATTCTTGGAGCCCCCTGAAGTAGTTCTAGCCCGGAGATCCGAATGAAGGACTAGTTTACCTCCGGAATATTTTGCCCCAGGAGAATCCATGAATTATCTGTTACTATGTCTTGACATGTTTTAGCGGTGCAGAGTTGTCAGCTCTACGACCTTGCAGTAAAGGTAGACATTCAAGATGTCGTCCTCGGTCCATCTCTCAGCCTTTCCAATGTCATTCATCTTCAACCTGAGAGTGGTAATGGTGATGCTGCTTCCCCTCACCATGATATTTTTGTTCGGGGTTATCTTCCTCTAACCTTTGTAGATTCCTCTACCATCTGCAAGGCAGCAGTACGGGTTTTGGTCTGCCCCGGAATATTTCGTGTACCCACCATATCTGGTCAGCATTCCGCTATCTGCCACCTGGGAAGGCGCCTGGTGGGAGACCAGTAACTCCAACCGGGTCTATACTACTACCACTTTATCTATTTCTACTACTAAAACAAGTACTATTCTACTACTCTTCTGCTACTACTACTACTACTTTAATGTATGTACAACATTGAGAGCTGTATTTGCCATGTTCATGACAAGTTCGACTGCAACTACTTCAGACGATTTCACATGATTGCTGATATGAGTTGAACAATTCAAATGGTAATTAGTGTAACATTGTAATTGTTCTAAACCGTTAAGAGCAAGGCTCTTTATCTTCATCAAGAATCGTCTTAACATCTCAAATGTTAAAATATGAAATCAAAATGTTACTTCATACGCACTTGAATCGCATCATTTGCCAATACATTTTATATTTTCCAATAATTCTATTACAATTTCAATGATGTACAGGGCCCCTGAAATGATGTCGCAAACTTCCTGAGGTAATTATTTTCATCAAATGAAGAAAAAAAACATTCTTCGAAGAAATTCCGAAATCTGTTTAGTTTCGGAGCTACAGGGGTTTAAAGTCACGATGACATCGTCACAAATGATGTCATGTCTCGACAAGTATTAGCGTAAGCGGGATCGGCCTAGCAAATTACGCTCCCGAAGTTTGCACAATTATTTTGGAGACACCTTGCATAATTAAATAAATTATTTCTCACAATTATTTGTACTAGAGTAATGATTTAATATTATACATTTGAAGATTTCGAAATACCAAAAACCTTGGGGATTGGTCATTTTCAGTTCAATATTATTTGATATTTAAAATATTCGAATAATATTCGTCACTTTATTGAACAAATGAAAGTTTATTCTGTTAGAGGAATAAGTTGTACCGTGAGTCCAGCAGGACACTTTTGTGAAAAATAGCAGCTTCTTCTGTAAATGATCGTTTCTTTCTATAAATATTCGATAGTTGCTCAGGCAACACTGATATTTTTTCGTGTATAGAAACACCTTATAGAATTTATTAACATAGAAACATAATACAATAATGTATAACATATATTAGAGTTGTATGAACACCCTCTTCTAGAAGCTAATATAGCACTAAGCAGATTAAAACATGATTAAATAGCAAATTTTGATTACATTTCAGCAGATTACAAGTCAATGGGAACATTATATGGTTACAGTTAAAATGATTACTTCTTATACCGTATTGAAACATTATTCATTATAATTACAGATAGGTCGTTTAAGCTAAACGTCACTATGGTGGTTTGTACTTAATAAATTGTGATATCTAGTTCGACACCACGGGGGATATTAAAATTTAATTTCCTTATGAAGTATGAACTTGATCCTTCAATAGTTGGTATTCCATGAAATATTTTTTTTATCAATATGTTGTTTTATTTTCTATGTTCTAATGTTTCCATGTTGAAATAATTGTACCAAAGATTATAATCAAATGAAAATGTTAAGTGACATTAAAAGCATATAGGTCTGAAAAAACCACGTTTCTATTACTTCAACCTTATTTCTTGTTGCATTTGTTATATTATTGTAAACGTTATATGGAAACTCTAATATAGACCTGACCAACATGTTATATACTTTTAAGTATCAATCCTAGCGAATTAATTCAATTCATTAATTATAAATGCAATTAATTTTCTGGATTGTCTAATAATCTCTTTTATACGGATAATAATACTTAACTTATAATCAAATTGCATGCCAAGGTCTTTTATAGAATGAACCTCAACTATATCAGTGCTTTTGACCTTGTACATATTCACACGATATTGAATTTTGTTTAAAAAGTTAACAATTTACAATTTTTGATACACCTTTAGCCAATACCATCAATATCCTTCTGCAGAAGATAATTATTATAATTGTTACTAACCTCTCTAAACATTGTTAGATCTTCCACATAGAGAAGCAACTTTGAGTTATATTAACTTCTTAACAAAAATCATTAATATATATATTTAAAATAATGGACCGAGGGAAGAGCACTGATGTATACAATTACTAATTGAAGCTTCATGAGACACTACTTTGCCTAATTTAATTTTGAACGATGCATTCGTTAAATACCGGTAAACCCTTTAAGGTACCTAGGTGAGAGATCAACCTGACTTAACTTTCTGATTAATATTTTATTGTTAACACTGTCAAATGGCATAGCTAAGTCCATTTATATCATCCGCTTTGAGATTGAGTCGCAACAAGACCTTGTATTGAATTTGCCAGTTGACAAAAAATTAGTTCTACAGAACTTCTAGGTATAAAACCATGTTGGTTGTCATTCAACATTTCTTTTAGATTGAATTAAAGATGTTCAGAAATGATTGTCTCAAATATTTTGCCCACGCAGTTTAATATAGTTACAAGTCTATAGTTTGAAACACTCATTCGATCACCACTTTTGTATACAGGAATAATATAGATTATTTTTTATTCACTGGGACAAATGAATTTAGATTTAATAACCGCCCAAGTTCAACAACAGTATGGAACCTCTGTCTGACATCATGATGTGTCGATGAAATTTCACCGATGTCCCAATTTATCTCTGGAGTAAATATGATTTTACATTTCTAGATAACAATCTATGAACAAATTACAATATTCAGTAAATTTTGGCAGTTAAGTATCCGGAGAAAATAATGGAGGGTTAAAGGCTTATTAGTAGAGTCTTATACCTTGTACAGTGTACCTAGAAGGCAAGTTCATAGATTTGTTGATTTTGAGCACCTTCTTTTCTTTTTTGTAACATACCAATTGCTATCAATTGTCAATTCTTCTACAAAATAATGACATAGTTGTGTATACCTCCAGGAAAAGTATGCTCAAATGTGCATAACTATGTACTGAGATCGAGTTTGGCAAGAAAGTGAGATACTGCAGTTTACCTCCAAGGTGCAGACATCAAGATTATCAAATGCCGTGCTTAGTGCTCAGAATTTCAATTTTCTATTTAATTAATAACAAACAATCACCGTCTGTGCTTTTGTTACTATTACTATTTTGTTGTTTCTGTCGCATCTATCATTATCATTAACATTATAAAGTTCCGTAAGATACTGACTATGTTCCTTAAACCATGTTTCGGTGCAGGCTAGTATATCATAATTACTACAGCTAATTTCGTATATTAATTGGAAGATCTTGTGGTAAATGTATTCACAGTTTTTCAGTACATAGTAAATTTTGATTTACTTTAGGGGACATAAGTTGGATTTGTTACACATGTGTACATTATTTGTTAAAATCTAAGTTGTTCATCTTTCGTTATCTAGTTGATACGAATCTCAGATTTTCTCATCTAGAAATTTACCCAAAAATCTAATATAAAAAACACCTCTAGTATAAAAACCTATTATAAAAAAACATTTGGGTTGTTTATGATGTCACAGTTATATATATTTTTTTACTAATACATAGAAGGATAAATAACAGTGAAACTCAGTCTTGACTTGAGCACATTTCTTAATTCAAATGTAGGAATTATCTTGTAAGTATTCAACCATCTCTCGACATGTTACATAATCTAGTAACAAACAATGCCCTTGTATCTTCAGTCTTTTGAGATTCTCGAGTTTCTAAGTAATTTTTCAACAACCTTGTTCAAGTAATGACTTGTTACTGTTTTTCATTCTTTTTGCTACCTATATTATCTACCTTCCCATCCTTTTTTATTAATTACTGGTTTCCATTTTGAGTCAAGTTTTCCATCAGCTGAATTTGGAAACCTAGGCAACTTTTCAATATTGATAGTTTGTACCAGTTCTGTAGGGTTATTCTTACTTTCCACCACCTGTCTTAGTTTACAGTTTTCTCCTTTTAACGAGATGACTTCAGGTTTAAGAGCCTCATCATTATTATATTACCATGGATTGCAGCATTTTTATTATTTATTTCGTTTTCTCATTAATAACGATAGAACAACCACAGTCATTATTTTGAGGACGTTCAAAAGCAACACTATTTTCCACCTTATCGTTTTCCTTCTCTTTCGACTCAGTATCAGATTAATTTGAAGTAATATTTGTGTGTGGTAACGGCTAAATGCTGATGTTTCTTGTATTAAGAGTGCCAGCCGTGTTTTCATTCTTGATATGAATACAATGTTGGCATTTGTAGGTAGAAACATCGTTTGACATGTAGTGTTCGAACTCAATTTTACCCATTTTGAAACAGTTCTTGACATGAACTCATTTCTTGCATACAGAACAAATAAGTATCATTTGTTTCCCAAACAAGGAGTAGCACAGCAACCGCAAACATATCGACTAAGAGCTATCTTGATATTAATAATAACAAAAGGACAAGATTATAATGTAGTTTCATGAATGCACTTTTCGAAAAAGACACGGAAAACTTGTGTTGTGACTGACAAAAGTTTGTATGACTGCTTACGCATTAGTTCCATCTTAATTACATGTTGCTATTTTTTATTTTGACTGGAGTTTTATTAATCCAATAGCTCTTCATATCAGTTCTTTGAGTCAAGCATACTAAATTCTCTTGATGCATCATGAAAATACTACTAACAAATATTTTCTTTATCCGTATTTGCACAACTAACAGCCTTAACAGATTATTAACAATTCATATAAGTTCTAATATAATAAGGAATTAGATAGCAATTAAACCGAACGGAAGAAAATAAGTTAGTATAAAGTTGGATTCTCGTTTAGAACGTCGATACAGCTGCCGATCATCCTGACCAGGTATTTTCAGGGTTTTTCACATCACACCAGCCAAATGTAAGGATGCTGTCTTCAAACTTAGGACCTAGTCGTCTCTTTCCAGCAGCCTTACCCTATCGCAACCTGAGCCATAGATGCCTACTGGCTATAAATGAGTCCAATTCAACAAGAAGATTAAGGGTGGATTTCACCAATTTTCGTTAGGAATTGATGAATCGCTATGTAACTATAAGAACTTTGAGATACATTAACTAAGGATTTGCTTAACGAGGGTTGGTAATACCACCCAAAAGTGCATTACATTTAACAATTTGTTAAACTGTGTCAATTTTGTTTAGGAAAGATTAGTGTTAGCAAGAAAGAAACATATACTATTTAAGCTACTTGAAAAAATATTTGGTAATCGTGTAATTTTAGGAGAGAAACATGCCTGGTCTTCTTCTAGTTGCAATAAGAGAAAATTCATTAACATTTCAGATTGATAATTAAATGCCCATTGTAAGTATATATTTCGGAGAATGACATTATGGCTTAAGGCAGGAAATATCTTTATTCCCGTTTATTAATAAATTCATGCTTTTAACTTCTTGTGACAGATTATTTTCACTTGGACCTATCATACCTCAAGGTTAAGAAGTTGATTGAATAACGTTCAAAACACAGCACAACAGAAAAATTGGTTATTTAAAACGACTAAATAATAATTGAATAGTTAGAGTTATTAACTCACTAATGTTAAGAAAGGTTAATTTTACTATCAAACACAACACTCGACATTGATTAACCCAGTGTATCATCTAGTTTTATAATTGGTGGAACTGCACCTATCATTATTTGCTTTTACAGACTATCACTTATGCTGAAAAGATATGTAATTTTAAATGAATTTAATAATGAATAACTTTAGAACTGAATATCACGAAAATAGCACCAAACATTGCACCAACGACGACTAAAAATTAAGAATAAAAATTGAGACGTATGCGCGAACAAAAGTCTATTTGATATATTTTAACGTGACACATAGACTTTTGTTCGCGCATGCTCCTTAATTATTAATGATATTTACTAATCCTCTATCTACTAATTTCATTTCATTTGTTTTTTAAAATACTGGAGTTAAGGCATAACCTTTTCTTCTACTCAACCATTTAAACATTCTACATTAAATTTACATGATATGAATAATTAAACACTACAAAATGTATAATTAAACACTACAAAACAAACAAAAAATTGACACTAAAAATCATACAATAACAACTACAATTAAAAGTGAAGAAATATATAATACATTCATAGAGTGATTACTAAAAGAGAGAAAAATACTACCTATACTAACTAGAGAACTAACTAACTAACTCTATGGCTTATGGAACTCGCAAGTTCATCGCCGCAGTAACAAACGTTCGCCATTGGATTCTATCCTGGGCAGTATCAAGCCAGTTTTCATCACGAACACCTACTTCCCGAAGATCTCTTCTAATATTGTCCTCCCAACGACGTCTCGGTCTTCCCAATGGCCTCTTTCCATCGGGCCTTCCAACCAGGATTGAATACAATCTTCGTTTTCCCCCCATCCGAGCTACATGCCCTGCCCACCTTAGTCGTCTCGATTTCATTATTTTTACAACATCTGGTGAATCGTACAGTCCGTGGAGTTCTTCATTATGCAGTCTCCTCCACTCTCCAGTCATCTCGTCCCGTTTTGGCCCATATATCTTTCTCAAAACCTTATTTTCAAATACACGTAATTTATGTTCATCTGCTAGGGTCGTACTCCAACTTTCGCAACCGTAGAGAATTACCGGCAGAATAACCGTTCTGTATATTTTTAATTTCAATTTCCTTGATATTAATCGCGATGCTAGAAGTTTTTGGACTGAGTAGAAACATGCGTTCCCCGACACCAAGCGACATTTTATTTCCTCCGTGACCTCATTTTTGCTTGTTACGTATGCTCCCAAGTATTTAAATTTGTTTACTTTCTCTATGACCTCATCCCTAATTCTTATGTTTTTAATTCCTTCATTCCCTGTGCTTCGGCTTGTTACCATGTATTTTGTTTTATCTATGTTTACCTGTAGACCTATCTCATCGCACGCTTCTACTAAGACATCGGTGTTGCTTTGTAGTGCATCTATATCGTCCCCTATTAAATCTACATCATCCGCGTATACAAACAGTTGATTCAAACAGTGATACAAACAGTTGATACTAACTAGAGAGAAAATAATAATAATAATAATGATATATAATATAGTTTCGTGTTGATCTGTACAACTGTGTGTCTATACTGAAATTCATGCTAGCTTAGGAACAAACCGGAAGGAATACAGCAACTGGAGCTGCGCAGTGCGATGTTGCCACTAATACAACACGTACCTAGCGGAGGAGCCAATACTGTGATAGAAGAATACTTTCGCTTACTAATTTCTCTTAAGACAAAATAAATTAATAACAGCAAAATCGTATGTACGAACGGACTAACGCGTGACGAGATGCTGTTCTATTGAAAATAGCCTGTGTTATCAAATGATCATTTCCAAAGAACGGGAAAACATTCATGCAGCAGCTATGTTTGTGGAACCAGATACCACTATTATCATATATACCAGGAAAGCATGACAAATTTATAACTCTCAATATTTAAAAAATGTAATACGGCTATAAATAGTACTTTTGATATTTTATGAAGTGGAAAAAATGGGTACATAAATATATACATTTATAACAGGTTAAAAGATTTGATACGTGCCGTATATTACAACAGAATGAAATAATAATAATAATAATGCATTTTAATATATTTTAAGCTTTTTAGGTATCTGAGGCTCAGGCCGGATATGATGAGTAGAGGATTGTGGAAAGTAGACGGCCAGGTCCTCTTTTGTAGGTACCATCCCGGCATTGGCCTAGTGTGACTGAGGAACAAACCTGCTAGGATGATCGGCAGCTAGGACAGGGGCGAATCAGGATTTTGGTGTGGGGACAGGCGCAAGTGGAATGAAAGGGAGACATTTTCGATATATCACTAAATGATTTTTATCAAGTGTAAATTTATCGTATATCCCCTCTTATTGCTGGAATGTAACACCAGTATCCCCCAAAATTCATATTTGTTGGGAAACAAAATCGAAATTTTTCTGAGATAAATTGTTGAAATAATGCTATATAAATGCATTATTTTCCGTTGATGGAGAGGCACCCCTTAGCTGGATCCGTCACTGAGCTGGGATCGGTCCCAGGACCTCCCGAATGCTAACTACTACTACTATAATAATAGTCCTAATGATAATAATAATAAACCGTAGGTACAGCATTCTGCGGAGAGTGTAGACATTGCTATCGAGCAAACGCCTCAAAACACAAGTTAGTAACTGCAATTAATATTTATTTTTTGAAAATCATACACAAGAAATCACAGGTATTAACAACAGGTATTAACAGGTATTGACAACAACACACGCTACACAATTTAATTAGCCACAAAATAGCAAACCAAACAGTAAACACTAACACACGACAAACATCACTCGCTCCC
>JAGDQP010042662.1:0-16476 GCA_022664845.1 Lepisma saccharinum
ACCAAGCGACTTTTTTTGGGTGGTCCTTCATCCGGCGCTCTCCATTCAGCACTTTGCCGCTTTGTTTCGGGCTCATATTCAAAACACCACGTCTCGTCACCAGTTACAATCGATTTCAAGAAGTTTCGATCCTGCCGAGCACTTTTAACAATGTCTTTGCAATGCGCAATTCGATCAACTTTTTGGTCTTCGGTGAGTTTGTGTGGTACAAACCGCGAATTAACCTTCTTAAGGCCCAAAACTTCGGTCAAAATGCGGTATGCGGTTGTTTGAGGAATGCCTAATTCCATTTCAATAACTTTCACCGACGCTTTTTTGTTATGTTTGATGAATTCACGCACTTTTTCGATGTTTTCTTCCGATAATCCGGTTCTGGGACGGCCTGATCTTTCGTCATCATCCAGCGTCTCTCTACCCGATTTGAATCGCCTGAACCACTCGTAAACTTGCGTACGGGATAGACACTCATCACCATATGCATTTTGTAGCATTTGGTGCGTTTCAGTAAAAGGTTTACCCAGTTTAACACAAAACTCCATTGCAGCTCGTTGTTTGAAACTCATTTTCCGACCGATGTACACAACACACTGACAGTTGAAACGCAATAACTTTGTTGCCGTGCATCCAAATGTCATGACATTTATACCAGTTGTCAATGAGGGACTACGCCATCTACCGGTAAAATATTACAACAGATGGCACTAGTGGTACTATTTGTTTTCAACAGTTCGGTTTCTTTCGGAATGGAGGGTGTATAAATGTCGTGGAACTCAACAGGCGGTGATGCGCCGCTGTTCTGCAGTCCAAAACTAAACTAATTCTAGCCACAATCTACATATATTGACTCCTTGTTCCTTTTTATCCAGTCTACTCGTATTTTCTATCAGCAAATCAACAGTTGCCAAAACAATCCGGCCTTGAAACTTGCAGATTCCCTGATAACAAATGCATTTTCTGTTACCAAAACGGTCTGTACATTCAAACACTGAAGTGTAATAAATATCGGAAAAAATGCTATTTAACGGGCACTCCTTAACTTATTAGCACCTTAACTCCAGGCTTATACATATATACTATGTTTTCACTTAAGCCCCGAACTTTTCCCTGTAAGGACTAAGAATTACGTCATATTGATTTTATGTGCAGTCACATTTATAGAAAATGGCCGGTGGGATTTTTTTTAAATTACAAACGTTGCGCATTCTGGCAACGCCGAACTCATACATGGCAAGACCAACATACGAGACACTCATTTTAAATCTATATCAACAACTGATTCATTGCTGCCACATTGTACAACTTATCGAACGTCTACCTGTCTGCCATTTTCTATGAATCTGAGAGTACAATGAATAATTTATGAAATGCCATAACGTCCATGGTATTACTTACCCTCGGGCTCCTCCTCTTCCTTCTTCACATCCTCTTTCAATTCCTCCTCCAAATCCTCTATTTTCAAGTCGTCATCCAATTGAGGATCCAGCACCTCCTCCGCAGGCTTTGGAAACAAAAGCAAAACTCATTCTCAAGAATTTATCATTGATCCATGCTTGCCATCAAGGTGCATTCACCATAGCTTACATAATACACATTAATACTAACAAAGCTGGCAAGGATTAACATTTTACTACTTAAAGCTGTCAACTCCCACTGTCATTCTTTTATTATTATTATTTTAGGCCTGTCTTCACCCCATTCTTCTTCATGGTTATGACTTTTTTTTTTTTTTCAAAAGATACACTGCCTTTCTAATTATCGCAAGACAATAAAGGAACGTAAGCATGTATAATGTCATTGGGAAGTTCATTTAATGTAAATGTCTATGCATAAAATTGTGTTGTTAGCTTCGTTCTCCTTAAACAATTCTGAACAGCTTTGTTATTTATATTATCTGCTGAACCTAGAGTGTGCTCGACGAACATATATGAAATAAAGACGGAATTATATTGAAACTAAGCTACAGTAGTTTCGAAATATGCTCATAATTATACTGGACTAGTACTTAACATAATATACACTAGTATATAACATGCAATACTCGCTAGCTACACGATAGTAGTTCACAATGCTACCGATGGATGTCGCACGTATGATATATAAATTTTTAGATCATTTTCCTCTCACATATTGTCTTAATTATTTATTCATTTATGTGTAAACTGAATATAGCTTAGGGTCTTATTACTGAGTCTAGAATAATAGTACATTGTATTAGTAACTGTTAGCATTTACAAATTATTGTCTTTTATCTGTAACACACAATACTCTTTTACTAACATCCTCTGCGGAAATAGTACATTATTATAATCTGTGCACTCAAATCATACGCTTAAAAAGTAACGTTTATAAATATAGAATATACAGATACGAGAACAAAAACCAACCATACTGGCAATTGTTAGTTTACTCCAAATATAAACCTTAAAAAAAAAAAAAAAAAAAAAAAAAAAAAAAAAAAAATTGAAAAGCCTTAGAATTTTTTTTCGTAAATTAATGACATAAATAAAAATAACTTGCATAGCCTTGGTTTCATATATTACGGTAAGAATCAATTTGGCGATTACATGTTGCATCTCTTCATAACACTAAGGAATAGTCAAATCAGTAACATTTATTACGATACAAACAATAAAGTAGGCCATGAGGGTGGTTTTATGCTGTGATGTACGTAAGGTAAAAAGGTAAAGCTATCCCCTGTGCGATACGCACGCGCCGTGAACGGTGCATGGGGGATGTGGAGGTAGCGCTCCACATTTTCTTGACATACGGTACGAAGTGAGGTGGGGGATCAGTCCCACCCTCGACCGCCTTTACCTTCCCAAGGCGCCCAGGAATACCAAGGACACTCTGGTACTCAATTTTGATAGGAGGCTGAGTGCACCTCAGAGCGCCAGGCATGGGAACACAGAGAAAATTCTCCAGTGTCCTGGCCAGGATTTGAACCTGGGCCGCCCGATTCGTAGTCAGACGCGCTACAGTTTGAGCCAACGTACTCACACTATAAGACGTACACAAAATACACCTAAAGCCACCATGAATCCCCGCAGACCATAATGTAAACACAACCAAACAGCATTAATATTGTTCAGAATTTCAGTGACTTAAGAGTAATTGTTACACAGAACAGCTACGCGTGAAGTACATACTTCCAGTTAAAATGGGGCAAAAATGCAGAGAAATAACGATTGAAGAAAAAATCATGGTGAGTTGACATAAGGAAAATATCCCATGCTGAAATAGCAAAATTTGTGAAGGGAATCCGCTACAATGTACTCAGTGTTAAGAAGTATTAAAACAGTAAATATGGACGGCTGTTTACTCCTAGGGACACCACACAAGCTTACTCATAGACACCCATGCAAAAGAATCGCAGTATAGAATCAAAACAAGAGCATCTCAAGTTACCGCCCATAAACTCATTATATCTTATCTTTATCTTCAGAGCATCTCAACACCATCATGAGAATTCTTCATGAAGTCGAATATGCCCGTCCGTATCACCAGGAAAATAAAGCGCATATTAGCTAAGGGAATAAGAAGCCAGAGTTTTAAAATGAATATATGATGAAACATGCTGCGTTCTAGAATCAAGCCATTTTTTAAAAGAACGAAAGCCAATTTAACACGATTCACAGAGATGAGAAAGTGTCAGTGTGTAGAAAAACTAATACCGAATTGTACACGGGCAAAATCCAGTGCATGGAGGTGAATCAGTTACGGTCTCGAGGTGCACAGTGGCTTCAGGTGATGGGCAAATTTTCACAAAAATCTAGGGCTACAATCTGATTTCTACTTCCAGCACAACAACGATCCAAAACACAAGACGTATATTTTTTCTTAATGTATTGTGTACAAAAACACTCCATTTTCTAAATAGTACACCTCAGTGCCCGGAACTTAACCCCATCGAAGAAGAACCATTTGAAACAGCTGCATCTTTAAAAATGGCAAAATATTGGGGGAAAGTCACAAGGTCTACAGATTAAATGTTAAAAAGACTCAAATCTTTTATTCAGATCAAAGATCTACAAACAAACTCTGAAACTCCTTATATGAATAAGCTAAAACGGACATTTATATTTTCTTTATCGAGATGGAGTACGAAAACGAGCAATCACATTTATACCTTCAGCACGTGTGTCTGTTTATGTGTCTCTCTCTCCCACACACACACATATATAAATATATATAGATACATACATAGTAAATGATAAGAGCAATTCTCCTAATATAATAATACCTAAACTTAACGCTCCCTCTCCACTTTTTTCGATTTTTTAAAATTCTGGAAAGATGAAAAACAATACTACAATTTTGGAAAGTAGTATGGAGCGTGTTTTAAAGAATTCATTTTTAGCTTATATATGACAGCCAGCGAATTATGTCGTTATACGCTGGGCAGTCAAATAACTCAGCTAGGATTTTTTCTTTAAAGCACTTTTAACTTCATGTCACACAGTTCCATACTTCCCAAAATTGTAGTATTTTCTTTCGTCCTTCCATAATTTTCAAAAATTGAAGAAAAGGGAGGGGAGCGTGAAAAGGAGCCTTAACCAAAATATATTACTAATATCTCTATATCAACGATACATGAAGTATTTCCTAACCTGTGGTGTTACAGAACGTGCACTATCTTTGTACGGAATGCTGGGAAAGAAGGCTTTGAGATCAGGCAACGATTCATAGAAACACCGCGTATCTTCATCTTCCCACAGAGCAAATGCAACATTGCTGTCTTCTTCTCCAGCGCCTCCTTTCATATTCATATCTTCATTTTTCAATAAGACTGGAATATAAAGATATTGGTTATGACGCTCAACAATGGATTACACTAATATATATTGCAAAGGAATTCCTAGAAATACCTGCTATAGAAGTTATTACATGTTATGAGACTGTATCTAATATACCGAGAGGACGTAGTTTAGTTCGCAGAGCGTAGGCTTAGCAATCGAAAGGTCCTGGAAACGATCCCAGTGGCCGCCAATAATGACTGAGGTTTTCCACAGTTTTCATCAATTAGGCAAATGACGGCATGATACCTACAAACTAGGCTCTGGCCGACTACCTTCCAATATCCCCCACCCTGAGCCATAGATGCCTAAAGGTCATGAATAAAATTCAAAAACTATATCTAGTATCTTATAGATTACGTAAAATTAGACACTTTCAAGGAAAGGTCAGACATCACGATTCTGTAGTACGCTTCACGTAATACGCAGAATACGTTGCATATACACTATCTGAACTACTATTCTTGTTGTTTTTATATATAACCCGTACCAGTCCTCTCTATCAATTTTCCCTCCTATCATATGAAAACACCTTTACGAAACGTTGCCGCTTTTCTTGTGTGTGTGTGTGTGTGTGTGATGTTCGTGTACACCTGTCTTTGCATCCTGTGACGTAAATACAGTTCCTTACCATGATATATACTTTCTTACTCTATGACTTACGGAACTGGCAAGTTCATCGCCGCAGTAACAAACGTTTGCCATAGGATTCTATCCTATACTCAGTAATAATAATTTGTGCAGTGGTTGTCTTACTAAACTTACTTTGGACCAGCTATTGAATGAAACCGATTTCCAATGCCACAAGAAAAGTCCTTGTAGACTAACAGATCTCTAAGGAAGAGATAGCTTAGGAAAGAACAGATAATGTAGATTCAATGATGCATTTTCACATTAAATTGTTCTAACTACAATCAAAAGTTATTTACATTGGCGTAACTGTATATCAATAACATGTAACAAGATACGGAACTTTGAAATTTTAAATTTCTGATCTTTACAGTGGTCAATAATTTTTTACTATTCTACTGGAAAATAAATTGGGAAGGTAGCTGCCAGGGCCTAATTCCAGGCGCCATACCAGTATTCGTCTAGGAGGATTGAGGAAAACCCTCGAAAACTCAGAATAGACTATGTGTAATGGTAGTGTATGTTAGATTGATTTATTGGCCAATATTTTCTCTGTGAAAATCTAAAATGTTTGATACCGCTATTTGATGGTAATGTCTGACTAGGTATGTGATTTTCTTTTCCATTTCGGTACATTTGTTGCATCTAGACTGAATTGACCCATCAAAAGCTGGATGTTCAAACTTGACACTTATGGTCTTTACAGCATCGTAGGATACAACCTGTCTTTGTTTAACTTTGCAGAAACCAACAGACTAAATGGAAGATTTCTCATTACTTGCGACATATTTCTCACCATTTGCGAAATATTCTCATCGAAAAATCTTTTTGTGGTACGTCACCAATTTACTTCCACAATTACTTAGCACAAAGGATATATTGTACAGAACCTATATCTTCTTAGGTTGCAACTAAGATTGAACATCAAAAAGCATACTGTAGAGAACGTAAATTAAGTTTCAATATACTATCATTTGCAACTCTGCCCAATAAAGTAAGTAAAAATGTATTACGCACTCTTTTATAAGTAACTTTTGAACGCAAGGATCCGATTTACATCTAAACAAAGACAATGTTTCTCAAAATGTAAATCAATCCACCCCAAAACTATAATGAAATCTTACTAACAGATCGTAAGAATTGAGCGATAGAACTTACCTCTCAAACGTAGTAAAATTTTATGAGTACTGTTTTTACCGACAAAGAGCAAAGCACATGAAGTTCTATTATTTTATTAACTATACAGTAGGTTCACAAACTAAATAATTAGGCTAAGTAATAATCCTGATATCCAAATGCCATCTTTGAATGGTATTAGGTATGAATAATGATCACACCTTACACTTATACAATTCAAGATTTTCACAATATTTTCAGAAAACAGCTGGAGAGAGGTGGAAAATTCTAGTAAGCAACAAAACATCTACTATGGAATAAAAGCATTCCAAAGAAACAAACAGATAATAAACCAGTAGTCAAATACATGGCAGGAACATTGATTTGAACAGAAAGGGAGTGGTGAGTATTCTTAAGGAGTATATTTGGAAAAACGACACTGGAAAGAATAAAAAAAGAAACAAAAGATAAGGGAACTTACGATTTAATAGAAAAGGGCAAAGTATGTTCCGAGAATAGAAGACATAAGACAGTGAAAAAATGCAGGAATGCAACACGCAAGGAAAAATAAACTAGGAAAGGGTGGAGACGTTATGTGAAGAAAAATGTTAGGGTGAGGTGGGATAAGTGTGACCTCTCTCTCTAGTTTTGCAAGTAATCAAAATAAAAACCGCCACAAACCAAAAACACATTGTATGGTTGAAAACCTACCACCAGATACATATATATATCCAGGGGTAAAAAGAACATGGAGCGTGCTTTCTTAATATCTATTGCTATTTCACTCAAGTTCGAAGTTGGCAACAGTTTACTGGAAGAGCTGTAGCTGGTTTATTCTTTGCAATATGAAAATGATTCCAATAGTATCTGAGGATACTATTGCAAGTGTTAGCCTGCCTAGATTTTCTGATCAGACCGTAGATTGCTGTTACCCCACAAAGAAACTTTAGTGAGGAAAGAGCGTACTATAGATCCAATTACCCGGTTCCCACATGGCATGATTTCTTTCCTTATTGTCAATGTTCAGTTACGTTTCCATGGTGTTTGCAATTGTTGTTTTAACAGTCTTTTCTATTAATAATGTTGTTAGTCCCTCGTCACTCTTTTACAGTTTCAACACTAATTGTGAATTTTCTTTCTTTTCCTTCAGCTAAAACAAATGTTGTATCTTTGGAACCAAACAAGCTATTTCCATTCTACAACAAGCACTTTGTTGCTCAAAGTGTAACCTATATGTTCTTGGCCCACTTACGATTTTGAGTTATTTACATGACTTGAGAAGGGCCACGGTTGCTCTTGCTCCACTTTGGTGGGAAAGTGTGATCTACACGTATGTTTCCGAATTTCATTAAATTTTTCTATGAAGATAGAGTACTATGAGACTCATGTTTTGTCCCGTTAGAGCCAAATATACTCTCACTATGTGTACCAATTTTGGTTTCCACACATCCATCCAGTGGTAACTTTTTGATAGTACGTCAAAATGCAAATTTTCATTTTATATGCCGCACTTACCACACCTCACCCTGATTTTCTTTGTATACGGTAACTGTTAGAAGCACGATATTAACATTTAATTCTTTCGTACAGCATGGTTTAAAAAAAAAAAAAACTCGCATAAAATGAAGTGCTTTAACTCTTGACAACAGCAGCAGCTTGTTCAGATGAGGGACGAGAATAGCATCATATACACACACACTAGACCATAGTGTGGTAGTCTATAAAGATAGGAGGGCCGCGGTGGCTTAATGGTAAAGCGCTCGTCTCTGATGCTTGGGGTAGTCGGTTCGATCCCTCTTTATTAAATATGGGCTTGGCAAACACCGTGTGCATGGGTTTTCTCGGGGCCCTTCCGTTTTCTCCCACTTTCGTCATTCCACCAATTCATCCATCATCATCCATCTGACCTGATCCCAAGTTGCCTAAGGCCTTAAAGATTAAAATTAAATTCAAATTCTAAAGATAGGACACCCGACAGACAACTGGGAGATCCGAGTTTTAGTCACGAACAGTTACCGTATAGAAGTTGGGTGAGAAAATAGACATTTAACCAGAAATTTCATATTGAATGATAGTAAATACTCAATTTGAATTTCAATTTAATTTTTAAGGCCTTTAGGCAACTTTGGCTCGGGCCGGATGGATGATGAGATGAATTGGTGGAATGAAGAAAGTGGGAGAAACGCGAGAAAACCCACGAACACGGTGTTTGTCCACTACAAAGCGCACATGGCATGAGCAGGGATCGATCCGACGAACCCTAGCGCCAGAGGTGAGCGCTCTACCAATTGAGCCACGGCGGCCCATTTAATCACTCAAGAAACACATGCAGAAGATAGATAGTCGAAAACATTTTGTGGAAGTGTGCTTTCTAACTCACTAAATACTTATGAAATTTGAACATTTTGTTTCCACTCACGAATTCTGAGCTCTACTCAAGAAATTATACCATTTTTATTCATTCATACACGAAAATAATGCCTAAACAATCGAAAAAAATATACATAATTCTACTTCAAAAAATCTATCATCCGATTCGCGTAGCACGTAGAATCTTGGTGACGCTGGTCTGACACATCAGACCACACGACTGCTGTGGTCGGTATATTGAATAATGGAACTGAAAGCATGAGTGAAGAAAAATAAAAAGAAAGAAGAAACCTGACATAAATCAGAGTGTGTTGATGAACAATACTCGAATGCTATGCCAAACACTTGGAAAACAGAGCAGGGCTAAACATGTTCGGAGGAATCTGCCGCTATAAGCAAACCACTAATTATCTGATTTTTAACAAAGAATGACATTACAGGTTTTAAATTCGTGTCGCTCAATTCGTCCTTTTAAAATCAGGAAACTAATATCACATTCATTCTTTTCTTTTTCGGAATGAGAGGATTTCGTGGTTATCCATGAAGAGTTATCAGAACTTACCGTCCTCTGGTAGTTCAGGAAGATCCTCGTCCAGCGTTTCAGAGAAATTTTGCGCTCCTGTAAGCAGCTTTTGGTATGAGGCTTGGAGAGTTTCTAGCTTCTCCCTTCGTTCAGAACTAAGTTCGCCTTTGGTCTGCAATATTTTTCTATTTTGTCGTTCAAAAGCTTGTAATTCTTGATGTTCCTACAATGAAAAATAAAACATACAATAAAGATAATACGATAAAATGAACTGTATGGGCGGTAACAGCACTATGGCTTACGCCCGTCCCGATCATACAATAAAGCTCATGCATTTACTTTTATCATCTAGGTAGCGATTTTATCTACGAAACAAATTGCTGCGTTTAAGGAAAATATTTTAGAAGTACAAAAAAAAAACCGGAAAGAATACAATTAATGTTTCTGATTGTTGTTGTTAAGTTCATATTACAAGGAAGCAGTGGAAAGTATGAAGTTACTTTTTTTTTAATCTAGTTCCAAAAAACTTATTCCATACCTGGTAATAAAGCATTAAGTAACTGCCTTTCTTTTGCACACGTTTACTATTTAAACAGAGTTTTTTCGCCCCCTCACCCCCCGCATAGTTTGCCAAATTTGACCCCTTGGAGGTAGTCAACCCGTCGAACGACATTGTAGTGAGGGTTGCCGCCTGCTTTGTTTTAAAATTTTCCATTATTACCACCACGGCCATTGGAATTTAATGGACAATTAGATGGTCGATTATCTCTGAAGATAATATTAGAATCAAAGTGATATGATAACTTCGCAGTCCGGTCCAGTCTGATCATGTGCGAAAAATCATTCCAATCAGTCACGCATTTTTTGCGTGATGCTCACGCACACATAGTCACTTTAAATTTTTTACATAGAGATTACTGACAAATATAATGAAGCTATATGTATATCTGTGTTTCTTTATAACGATTATATCAGTCAAGACACACTATTATACCAACTCAAGAACTATATTTACTGGATTTGGATTATCGTGGTGTACTGCTTTTTCGGCCTAAGTCTGCTTCTCCAGCCTTCCCAGCGAGCACAATACCCGATGAAAATCACTCCGGTATCCGAAACCACGAAGGGATTGGAAATTTTTACATCACAGTATCTAAGGCCTGTCATGTTCTTAACAATTACACTGTACGTGGGAGAAGGAAGAGGCACTGTATAAGAAATGACGAATTCAAGGTACCATTTCTGCATTAACCTGGTATGATTGTGGAAAACCAGAAAATGTCACGACATGATGTACGGTGACGCGAACATGATTTAAATTTTTGTAGTACCCAACACATACATTTATCCCTAGACAGCGACCTTATCTACAAGACTACGATGGTTGGGTGGATGGCTTCATACCAATCAAGTATCAAATGCTGGCTGGTATAGTGCCCAGAATGAAGGCCACGACCGCTTTTCTTCTCTCTTTATTCTACTAACAAAGTTGAAAGGTAATAATGAGATGGCTGTCTCCTTCATTACAGTAAAATCCAATATAACTCAATCGATTATAGACACGAACACCTTGTGTAGAAACTGTTAAAAAATACACAGGAGTATTTGTTACGGTGACCGGGACATCTCTTAGCTGCCAATTGGTAGCACTAACCATTCCCTAACACAGAGTCTCAGATTAACTACCTCACTACTGGTGTTGAAATCAAGGACCTCCCTTAGAGGCGCTCGGAATGTTGGAACACGGAATTCAGAAAGCCAGAATTCCGGAATCGAAGAAATTTCGAATTCCGGAATTGACTTTGCACTTCTCCACACACGTACTCTCCACTAGATGCGAAACTTTTATTACGCAATCTTTCTGAAAATCGTGCAGTACGAAAAAAATTGATTAAGAAATCCTTCCGGTCACAGCAACGACCATTTTTCTTTAAAACATCCATCAAATTCCAATAACAGTTTCCTCTACAAGAAGATGAATGTTTTCCCACACTCAAATTTGAATCGTTATTAGCAGCCTAAACCAACTTGTGATCTTCAAACGGCAGGGCAGGACATACTTTTTTCTGTAACAGTGGGCCCCGAATTACTGTGTCCAATGAACCTCGTCCCTGTCTCCAGGTTTGAACACGTGAGCATGAGCACAAAAACCTATCGTCTTAAACATTTGGGAAACCAGTGGCAACTCAGCCTAGTAGAAGAGGTCGCTTCGAATAAACAATGGAAAAACAATGCAAGTTCGAAAGCTTTTCATGTCTACCTCTCTGATTAACGGTTTCTCTTAAGTTTCTCTTGAGTGCACCATTGAGTGCACCAGGCAAATAACGGGATAATACATAGAAAAGAGACGACCCTGATCGCTACTTTTCCCCTACGAAATATACTCGCCACAAGATCATCTCTCAGATTTTAGATGCCTAAAGCCATATTGATGAATTAAAGATTTTTTTAATGTATGTTCATGCGCTATGAGCTACTGATGCGATAACATACTATGTACAGTATATGAAGAAATATACAGGGTGGCGCACAAAATAATCAACTATTTAAGTGAAGACATTTGTTATTTGAAGTGCAATATTAGGAATGAACATATTAAAACATAATTTCATGGAAATTTATTTTGTATGGAGCACATGTCAAATGTGGACCCCCCCCCCACCTCCTATTAGCCCTATGGTGGTCCTGAAAATTGACCTTATTAGTCTCCGACTAGAAAAGGTGACCCACATTCCAATACTCAATGCATGATCTCCTTTATATGAAACACGTGTACGTCTTGGCGGCATTAGAGAATTCTCATAAGTGATGGACTAATAGGGCCAATTTTCAGAATTACTGTACAACTAATAGAACTGTCCCATTGAACATGTGCTCTATACAAAGCAAGTTTCCCAAAAATCATCGTTCTTTGATGTACGTGAGCTTTAAATAAAGATTTTATTCACGAAACAAATAGGGGATCATTTCGTACGCAACCAGTAAAAAGAAAAGGAATTTCTCACATTAGTCTTCCAAACTTCCTTCTATTTTCTGAATGGCATAAAAGTAAGCTATCAGTAAAAATAAGTAAACTGGAGATAGTTTACTAAAGAAATGTTTTAGGATAATGAGCAGTGATGGATTACAGAAAATTTAGACCTAAGCAATATTAACGAAACAATATTCTAAACATACTGTTGTATGACCATATATTTCAATTTATTAATTTCATTCTTTTCTTAACGTTTTGTCTAACAGTGTATTTAGTTCGTAAGATATTTTGGTTTATATTGAATTGTTTTTAAGATTTGTCTCGACGTCTATAATGTAATGAATCATGATCAAACGCTACAATTATCCCAAGCTCCAAGGTAACAATTATTATGTAAGAACAGAGCAACATGACTGTGAGAGCATTTCTATTCCCGTGTATAAATCCCTACGAAAAGAACACTTTCCTTGAAACCACGATTTAACCTTGGTTCACCAAATGTCAAGAAATATTCTTCCACACTAAAATCCCCAAACACGTCTTCTTTCACTAATTTTACAATTTCCGGGATAGCCAATAACCTTAACCGCAATTCAAACACGTCAATTGCCATCACCACACTTCTATTACCTTCACTGTTAGACAACTGACATTTCTTTAACAACAACAAAAAAAAAGTACCCTTCTTTCTATTCTTATTATCTAGTTGACACGGTATTGTATTTAGTAGCATCCATTTACATCTTACTTCCGACAATCCAATTTTTTTTTTTTTTTTTTGCTTTGAAAGCGAGCTACAGTCATTCCTTCTTTCTCTCTTACTTATCTTCTGTCCAGACACTCAGTATGTTGTTTACATGCGTAGCGGCCACCTTTAACATTTTTCATTCATAAGAAAATCCCCCTTCTTTTACTCTTTCTCTCAATGAACAGTTGTAACGTAAATTTAACTCCGCCCACTTAGATTTGCACTCGTGTGAAGCGACGATTCACAGCCTTCACAAGCATAAATTTAGTCTCCTTTCTTTTCCAAGATTCATTTTACCGTTCCCTGTATTTCTAACACCGATTGTACCCAACTAATCTTTAATCTTTGTATCTTACTAACACACCCCTTCCCTTCGTCCCCTGAAGCGGAACAACAAGTAACACGAGCCAACACCATACAATATCATCATCACACAGATTCTTTCAACTCTTAGATAAACTTCAAAAAGCATCACTTTGTATAGCGAAAGACAAACAGCTGTCTTACAACGATCTTTCTTTCTTACAGAAAACATACTAGCAGTTAATGTTTACATATTTCTCGTTCACGTTATCGATAAATACATAATTATTCTTTCATTTTCCGTTCCATAGTTTTTCTTTCTCTAACCATTTCGTTATTTTATCAGACATATAACGGTAGTATATTGACATTGCATACAAAAAAAAAAAAAAACTTTCGTAGCAACATCCTTTGTTTACGTGTTTGCCCAATTTTATACCTTAACGATTCGCCTTTTTCCATACTTATATTACGAGATTTCCTTAATTATAAATCTACGAGTATGATTTGCTTAAAGAACAGAAGAACAATACTTCGGATAACGACAGAAACAAGCTTATTTCGCATCAATTTTCCAACGATTATAGATGACAGAAACATTCAAGTTATTAATCCTTGACCAAAAAAAAAAAAAAAAAAAGATTTCCCAGATTTAATCCAAGTCACAGCCATTTTATAAACGTTGTGTTTTATAACTATGTAACCCAACTCTAGATGAACTTACCATTACTAGTGTATTTTAGTTTAATTCATATTTACTCTATTTTTACCCATTAATTTGTTTCATTTATTATTATGTAGCTCCATATACAGGGTTATGCTAAATCTACATACCATTTCTTAGAGATAGCAACCAATACCTTATTTTTAGTCCTTTGTTTTAGCATTATTGCATTTAACCATTTACTTTGTTTTAATTTCATACATTTTATATGTTTATATTTTAATCCATTACACGACCTTCCGCAGCAGATACAAGCTTCCCGATTGTTGTATATTGATTTCACATCTAGTGCAAGCAGACAGTCAGCCTTCAACAATGCAGCCTTAACAACAATAAAATTCACAACAACTTTTATCCACCAGCAAATAACCCTACAGTAAGACCCCCCTTACATCAAATCCCAACATTGATTCAATAACAGAAACTTCCCCTTGAGATAACATCCCTCAAAGAAGATTGATCCTTCCAAAACTATCTACCACTAGAATCCTATATAATTGGAACAATTAACAACAGAAGAATGATATCAGTTCCCTTACCCACTATGTTACAGTCAAAAGTGACGGACGATATTTCGATATTGACAATGTCACCGAACACTCTCAACGTTAGTGCAAGTTGAATAGTCTTAGCTTAAAGACACTTTAAACACATGAGGCTAATTCCACGCCAAATCACCTAAAATGGAGTAATCATCGTGCCCTCATCTCTCGGATTTTCTCAATTTTTTTACAGTTGGTAGATATCTATGAGAAATGCAAACAGGAATTTTTTCAGATTTTTCTCTCTTTAAGTGGGCACCAGAAAAAAAAATTGAAAATCGGACAACTTCCCAAAGAGGCAATGTCGCAGACGTCGTACGTCGTGTATAAAAATCACATATCTCGGTCATTTTTTAAGCCAGAAACATGATTCTGGTGTCTAATGAAAGCTAATGGAGTGAACTTTCAAGCTATTTGTGTTGAAAATCATTTATTCGAGGAGGGAAAGAAGACACTGGTCCTGAATGTAAATTTTGACAATTTTACAGTGGGCGCAAGGAAAAAAGAGTAACTACCAAACCACTGAAAACACAGATCCGAATTTTTTTCCATACATTCATCTTAACACATGTTCACAACTGTATAAAAATCAAGAGGGTGTTTTGTGTTGTTCAGGAGTAACAATTGTTCTTTTCGCAACGACCAATTTCATTGGTTATGCCCACAATAACCCTTTATTCACCTGTGTGCTCTGACTTATTGGAATTTCTGCATTGTTCAGTTAGTATATATGCACTGCAAATGCAAAAAGGAACTGTTGCAGATTTGTATCTCGTAATGGAGCACCAGGAAGGGGGGGGGGGGAGTTTAAATCGGGCAAGATTCGAAAATAGCACAGTTGGAGACAGGATGAAATATGTAAAACAATCACAGATCACAGTTAGTTGTGAAGCCACTATAATTCTGGTGTGTAATCAGTGGTAGGTATTTATTTTTTAAAAAAAGGCAAAACATGTGGGGGAAAAAATAAAAAAGAATAAGTAAAGTGAAGTTGGTTGTACAAATGGAAGTACAAAGTGTAACAAAAGAACGTATTGTTTTGTGTGATGCATTTTTTCGTGATAGTTACCAATTAATTAGACCTCATGGAACAATTGTTACTCACCCGTGCTAATAGGAACACATTAGAAATTAGCTGTCATTAGACACCAGAATCATGTAACTATCTTTAAAAAATCTGAGAAAATTCCTTTTTGCATTACTCATAGATATCTACCAACTGTTTAAAAAAAAAAAAAAAAAAAAACTGGGAAAATGAGGGCACGATGATTTTACCATTTCAGGTGATTTCGTGTGGAATTAGCCATACATCTGCAAAATATATATTTAAAGTAATATGTGAAATTCTATTTTCATAACATGTAATGTAATGACATGTAATTTTGTAAGAAATAATAATTTAGTGCAATTTACTCTTTCAAGTAACAGGTGCGCTCAGAAATGAATCCACAAGTTGAACCAGTTATAGCTGGTCCATGCTTGTTAGAACACGTCCTGTATACCACAGACTAGTTTAGTTGTGCTGAAGCATTCCCACCCAGAAGATCTCTACTGTAGTGCTGTGTGTTCGGTGTTTCATTCCCCAGTTTGCCTACAAGTTACGAAAGTCGGAAAAAGGTAACAAACTTGAAATGAATTCAGAAAGCCAGTGTTCAATCTGCATCCAGTCTGAAGAAACAGGTGACGCATGTGGAAAGGGAAAAGAAGTGAATGTAGTGTCTGCAAGTAGTTTGAATGAAAGTGATGTTGCGTT
>JAGDQP010042663.1:5332-16476 GCA_022664845.1 Lepisma saccharinum
TGAGTTTCGACGTTGTGTAACAAATCTCTCTTTCGACGCTATGAGACGGCTGGGTCTCATAGCATCGAATCTCATAGCGTCGAAAGAGAGATCTGTAACACAACGTCGAAAATGTTATGATGCCGTCTCATAACGTCGAAAATTTTCGACGTTATGAGACGATTTGAGTTTCGATGTTGTGTCACAAATCTCTCTTTCGACGCTATGAGATTCGACGCTATGAGACCCCGCCCTCTTAAACTACTTACATAAGCTAGCATTTTTAAAATTATTTCTAACATGTCTTGTTCCTTACATGTCCTTGTACTTGAATGATAGTAAAATCTGTTATTCACCTTTCAAACTTCATTACAGACATGTGTGTGTGTGTTGTCATACGAAAGAAGATTAAATTATGAAAAAATGAACACAAACGAATTGATTGTACTCTTGTATTTGTTCTGTCATCATTCCTTTATACTTTAAAAGTGATATGTGGTAGTAGTAGTAGTAGTAGGATATTATATATTTCGCTAAAGAAAGAAAGAAAACTTAGGAAGCTAACCTGAGGGGTGATTTTCATGAAAGCTTATATTGTACTTTTGTAAATTAGTTAGGGCTGATTTTCATGAAAGCTTGTGTTGTACATTTGAGAAAAATTTTCTGTCTTGAATACAAGCACGTGATGTTTAATATTTAACAAATTCTTATTTCTTCCGTTACCTCATTTCCAACTTCATAGTTTGTGATGTTCAATATTCAATAACTTTATTTCTTCCATTAGCTCGTTTTGAACTTTGTAGTTTGTTTAGTTTAAAGTATTAGAAAGAGTATAAAAGTTTTATACATTTCTCATTTGAAAAGATTTTCTGCCTTAAATACAAGTATGTCATGTTCAATATTTAATAACTTTTTATTTCTTGCGTCACCTCGTTTTCAGCTTTGTAGTTTCTAACGTTTAAAGTATTAGAATGACTATAAAAGTTTTATATATTTTTCATTTTGAAAAAAAATTGGCGCCGCTATGTTACCATCAATTTTGTTAGCGTCGTTTTAGACATAATCGAGTATCATCCTTGTTCTGATTAGAACATTACTGTTCAAAAAGATGCCACCAGCAGACTAAATTTTAAGCTCACTGTATGACGTATTGTGAAAAAGTTTTCTTTAATTCAGAAATAATAGAGAATATTAATTTATGAACTTCGTCTAGCTTTGCTTTGTAAATACAACTATTGTAATTATTTCCATTTCCTAGTTAACTTAAAACAGAAATATCTTGCAGAAAATCTTGTTAGCCAAACTTTAATAAGACATTGAAGTGATAACTTAAAGTTACAACGTAAAATTTTATTGTTTGCACTCTATAAACATTTCTGTGGAACTTAGAAATTACGTTTCTTGTTTCACATCTTTAATGTAGGATAAATCTTTTGTTATACAAAGTGTGGATACCTTTCGTTTGTAAACTAGAAAAAATATATAAGTTTTCTTTGTAAAGTTAAAGTAAGAAACTGATTTTTTGTTAACAATTTACTCTACAAAACAAAATAAAAGCATTAAAGAAAATCATTTTCTAAAACTAAAACTGAAGTGAAAGAGAGTTGAAAAGTTAGAGTTATTATTATAAATTTGTGATTGTTTTTTACTTTGTGAAATTAAGAAGTTGTGAGTGACATTTTCCTTTGTAAGATTTTAGATAGTGTAAGTTGTAAAGATAAGTTCTATCAAACAATTTTAAAATTACGAGAACATTTTTTCTAGTAAAGTTGTAAGTAAAAAAAACTTTGTGCAAGTTACAATTGGAACTTAAACATAACTTTTTTCTTACAAGTTGCGAATGACGTATACATCTTTTGTGAAGTTATAATGATATTTTTATTGTATTAAAAACTTTTCTGTCGGTAAGTCAAAAAGCATACAAATTATATGCAATACATTTTCTTTTTAATTTCAGTTAAGAGAACATGAAGGACTCTGTCAAGTTCAGAAACATTTTCAGTGTGAAATATCTCAATATAAATGTAGTGAAATACCTTGATTGAAAAAAGTACATGTAGGGATATACAGAGGAAACAACCTTTTTGAATGTGAATATCATATTCGTACAATCCAAAATATAACGGAAAATCCAGGGCTGAAGCAATTGCGACGACAGGTCTTGCAATGTCTTTATACTTTTGCGTCTAGGTTAAGTTCATATTCGGTACAAATATAATAAATTTTCAAGTTTTAGAAGTGTAATGTAAGTTAAAGAGCGAGACACACTAGAACGTATTCTGCTTTTTGTCAATTACAACCAACTACGTGTAGTGTGTTTTAAACGTTATGCAGATTGCGTATAGTAAAAAATACCAAACATTATTTTAGCTAACTTGTCTCCGTTCACTCGAAATACTCTAGGTTGTTTTAGATAAAACATGTGTAGTAGTAGATTATTCAAAAGTATTAGTCAACTTGGAATGAAGTACATGCACTGTGTTTTAAACGTTATGTAGATTGTGTACAATAAAAAATACCAAACATAATATTAGCTAACTTGTCTTCGCTCACTCGACATACTCTAGGTTAGAAGTGTAATGTACGTGAAAGAGCGAGACACGCTAGAAAGTATTCTGCTTCTTATCCGATACAACCGTCTACGTGTACTCTGCTTGTTTTATATTTTTTGTTTCTCCATGCATGTAACACATTCTCACGACGTATTTCGACAAAAATCCAACAAATCCGCTGCTATAAACTTTTTTTCTGACACCAGCTATCTCCTCTACTAAAACAACACTGCCTGTATCCTTCAGTTTTGCTTCTACTGAAACTTGTGAAACGTGTGTTCGTTGGCACATAGGGGGTGTTGTTTCTTAACCGATGATATGTGTAGTTGTAGATTTTAGCTAACTTGTCTCCGTTCACTCTACATACTCGAGAGTGTTTGAGATAAAAAATGTGTATTTGTAAATTATTCAAAAGTATTAGTCACGTATATAAAACTTTTATACTCTTTCTAATACTTTAAACTTAACAAACTACAAAGTTCAAAACGAGCTAATGGAAGAAATAAAGTTATTGAATATTGAACATCACAAACTATGAAGTTGGAAATGAGGTAACGGAAGAAATAAGAATTTGTTAAATATTAAACATCACGTGCTTGTATTCAAGACAGAAAATTTTTCTCAAATGTACAACACAAGCTTTCATGAAAATCAGCCGTAACTAATTTTCAAACGTACAACATAAGCTTTCATGAAAATCACCTCTCAGGTTAGCTGTCTAAATTATCTTTTTTTCTTTACCGAAATATGTAGTATCCTACTACTACTATATATCACTTTTAAAGTATAAAGGAATGATGACAGAACTAATACATGAGTAAAATCAATTCATTTGTGTTCATTTTTACATAATTTAATCCTCTTTCGTATGCCAACACACACACATGTCCGTAATGAAGTTTGAAAGCTGAATAACAGATTTTACTATCATTCAAGTACAAGGACATGTAAGGAACAAGACATGTTAGAGATAATTTAAAAAATGCTAACTGATGTAAGTAGTTTAAGAGAGTGTGTAGAATGGATTTTTACTATTTCGGTTTAGGTAGAAAGGAAGGTGACAGCTTTATGTCAGTTTACATTCCTTTGAATTTAATTATCTTTCGCAAATCAGCTCGCATGTTCATCTGAGTCGAACACGTTTTCTTTATTCATCTGAGTTCAGTGCATTTTCTGTGTTCAATCTAGGCTGTGTTAGTAAAAAGTAAGGTGATTTTCGGCTCAATGTCTTAAAATACGATTGGTATCAAATTCAATAGTTAGTTGTAAGTACATTGCTCCAGTAGGAAAGAATAATTAATGAACACTGATTCTGTCAAACTTCTGTGCAGAAGTTCTCACCCTAAATGTTGAGAACACTGTTTTCAAATTTAAAAAAAATCTCTCCATTCTCTTTCCCCTCTCATCTTAGTCAGCCTCGTTGAGATTTTCATTATCCTTGGAAGAATTGTGTTGGTCCTGTCAATGCTCTCTTTTCTCCACCTTTGCAGTCATCTCGCTCTTCCCAATGCTCTCCCAAAAGCAATGATTCTGCTAGACTTTTATGCTGAAGCTATTAGTACAAATGTTTCTCACTAACAAGTACTCTTTCTAAGAAAATTTTCAAAGTTTAAAAAAATTCAAATGTTCATTATAACGCTATTGAGTATCTGTGGTTAGTGTTTCTGATAAAAAATATTGCATGATAATTTTCTAAATTTCACTTGTCTCAGACGACTTTCCAAAGCTCTCTTTTTATTTTTCCCCTTACACTTGTATCACTCGTCTTCCCAAAGTCTCTTTCCCTTCAGCATTACCACTGAAATGAGAAAGTAGAAATATCTGATATCTTTAGAACTCTACTTAGTAGAAGGTTATTCTCTTGAATCTTTTTCCCCCTTAAGTTTGAAAGGATTATTTCAATTATACTTGACTGAAATGAGAAGGTACAAATATCTGATATCTTTAGAACTCTACTCACTAGAAGGTTATTCTACTGCTAATATTTTGTACTTGTGAAAGATTGAGTACGAACCTAACAGATGAAGATAAATTAGCTTTTAAGAAAGATATGATAGTCTAAACGTGAGGAGATAAGTGGACCAAAAAACATTTTCTATTACTGCTCGAAAGACATCCTACGTGAGTATTGTATGGAAATTGTTATTCTATTGAACCACTTAGCTTGTTAGTCTCCCTCACAATTTTTTTCACTTGAGCTTTATATTTTGTCAGTTGTCTTCCCAAAGCCTTATTACATTTGTGTGAAACGTCTTCCCAACAGAATCTTTCCTTCCTTTCCAATCTTCTTAGTCTTCCCAACACCCTCTTTCTCTTCAACATTACGTTTGTGTGAGTTACCTTCCCAACGTTCTATTCCATTTGTTTGAGTCGTCTTCCCAACAGCCTCTTTCCCTCCTTTGCAATCTTCTTAGTCTTCTCAACGTTCGCTTTCCGTTCAGCATTACATTTGGGTGAATCGTCTTCCCAACAGCCTCTTTCCTTCCTTTCCAATCTTCTTAGTCTTTCCAACACCCTCTCGCCCTTCACCATTACATTTGTGTCAGTTTTCTTCCCAACGGTCTCTTTCCCTTTAGCATTACATTTGCCCGCTTTCACATTTTCCTGCCCACTCTATAATAGTAATGCGTTGAAGTTGTCTTCCCAACGGTCTCTTTCCCTTTACCATTGCGTTTGTGTGACTTGTCTTCCCAACGCTCTCTTTCCCTCCAAATCTACAATCAAGGTGACATATAGTCTTAATTTTATTTCTTTTGTACTATTCAAGCACATGAGCTCCCCATTTATGGTAGTAACAATTTCCTAAAATGTAAAAACACTTAAAAAGAATGACTACAAAATGTTTCTTAAAAGCTACACAGATTGTGTTATAATTGTTTAAGTTTAGGATGGTACTGTGAATATTTACTTAGAGTTTTGTACTTTTTCTTATTTTTTTATCATAGAATTTTTTAAGTTTATAAGGTTTGAGGTATAAACTCATTCCTCATGTTAATGTTCATGTTCTTATTCCGTCTGACAAGCTTGGGGAGTGTTCTCAGTGATTTAGGGTGGGGTAAGAACCTCCACCTAGGGTGACCTGGCAGAATCACTTCTTCAGAATACCACGAGTGATTGAATTTGAAAGTCAGTGAAGCTGCATAACGTAGAAATAACTAGATTTGAATGGTGTATGAAAATTTCCGTTACGTCATGAATGCAGCTATTTTTTCGTTCTCAATTTTCAGGCATCACTATCTCTGAGGTAACTATTTCACTCATGGGAAAATCCACATCAAATTAGAACAAAATATTTTCCTCATTCTAAGAGTGAGCGGAAAATCATATCACGTGAGAATGCCTCGCGCGCTCCCAGTTAGGGCTACTGTGAATGTAAAATTACGACGTTGTCAAAAAATGAGTTAGTCAGTGAATCTCTCCAGACTCTGACGCCAGCAAATGACCTAGTCACTGAGCCTATACAAAGTCAGAGATAAGAGATTCATGTCTTGACAAGATGGATAAAGAATAGTTTGTTTTTTCATGTTGAACAACCAAGCATCCACATTCAATGACGAAATTTATTTCCCCAAAATTCCATGTCAGTTAAGGTGAAAGATACAATCAATTATTTTTACTTCATTTGTTTCTGGAATTTTGATATGATCATGGTTTTCTTGACAAAACATGTTTCTATCTCCTCTCAATCCGTGAGAGTGTCAATCGAACTAGACATTTTTCCATGTTTCAACAATTTCACTACATTTCATGTTCAAACAAATAGGTCGTATGTCATCACATCTGGAAATTCCATCGAACGAGGAAAATAGTCAAAAAACAAGTCTGTCACTCAAGCGATCGTAGCTATTATGCAAATTCGGGGTTTTTCCTCCTTATTCGTTTGCTTGTAATTAGGGTGAATGTAATTGGGAATTCCATCAAACAAGGAAAATGGTCAAGCCTCTCACTCACTCAACGGAATGCAACAATTATGTTAAAGTGAGTTTCGAAAGCTACCACGTGGGGAGTCTCTGTTTTTAAACTTACTAGCCCTGTGTAACCAAATATGCAAGATTTGAAGACGTTGGTTAGTTAATTTCTTTCTAAACTAAGGTGGTGTTAGCTTAAGCTGATATCGTGTTGTAAATAAAAGAAAAATCTCTTGTCCTTTTTTTATGACCATCTCTTACATTTAAAAAAATGTAAGTTGGAAATAACATTTCTGTCTCGCTTTTTCCACTTTCAGGGGGTGTCTGAATTGATATTATGAAATTTGTAAGGTAAGAAGCTATAAACTTTTGCTATAAAGATTTTTTCTAAATAACTTAATGTTTTTATCTATTTCTTTCCGTAAATATTTAGAAGTACTGTAGAGATAGCGCTCATTTGGGAGTGTTCTTAATAAATTTGTGGTAACCCGTCCACATTGCATGATCTGGTAGAATCACTGACCATCTCAATTTTTCACAAACGATCTAATTAATCTTAATGTTATTGTTAGGAATTTAGTGGCTGTGACTAGTTACAAACTGTTCTCGATGATTTTAAGCGAGGGTAACAAGAGAACTACAGGGTTTCTGCAAGGATTTTTAATTTGAGGGATTTGTGAATTTTCATTGCAGAACGTACAGTTTTCTATTGAATAGGGTATAGGGTTTCTGCCAGGAATTTTAATTTTGTGGGGTCTGTACATTTTCAGGACAGGACATATAGTTTTGTCAAATAGGGTATAGGGTTTCTGCCATGATTTTTTATTTTAGGGGTCTGTACATTTTCAGGACAGGGTACAGGGTTTGGTAGCATTTTTAATTGGGAGGTGTCTGTGAATTTTGATGACAGGACGTAGAGATTTCTATTGAATAGGGTATAGGGTTTCTGCCAGGATTTTTAATTTTGGGGGTCTGTACATTTTCAGGACAGGGTATTTCTATCTTGTCTCGTGTCCAGCGACGTAGTCAGGGGTGGGTGCTAAGGGAGTTGGCTTCCATCAAAAATAAACAACTTCATCTATCTTTCCTCGCGTCAATGATCATAAACTACATACGCAACCACTCGCCTACGTTGCTCAATCCCTGAAAACCTTAAAATTATAGGGTAACAAGAGACTACATGATTTCTGCCAGGATTTTTAATTTCAGGGATTTGTGAATTTTCAGGGCAGGACGTACTGTTTTCTATTGAATAGGGTATAGGGTTTCTACCAGGATTTTTTAACTTTGTGGGGTCTGTACATTTTCCGGACAGGACATACAGTTTTCTATCAAATATTGTATAGTATTTGTGCCAGGATTTTTAACTTTCGGGGGTCTGTACATTTTCAGGACAGGGTATTGCTATCTTGCCTCGTGTCCAGCGACGTAGGCAGGGGTGAGTGCTAAGGGAGTTGGCTTCCATCAAAAATAAACAACTTCATCGATCTTGCCTCGCGTCAATGATCTTATAAACTGCATACGCAAGCACTCGTCTACGTTGCTCAACCCCGCCATCTTAAAATTAAGACTTTCTTGCAGTTACGATTGCGTAATAAATTTTCCCAAACACATTTCACCCATAGCCTTGTTGCTCAATCGCCGCCATCTTAAAATTAATACTTTCTTGCAGTAAGGAGTGCGTAATACCTTTTCCCACCCACATTTCACCCATAGCCTTGTTGCTCAATCGCCGCCATCTTAAAATTAAGACTTTCTTGCAGAAATGATTGCGTAATACCTTTGTCCACCCACATTTCTCTCATAGCCATGTTCAATCACCCCTGTTGACGTCACCAGCCAATCAGCAACTACGTGGACGCCGTCTTAAAATTAAGGCTTTCTTACAGAAACTATTGCGTAATACCTTTTCCCACCCATCTTTCACTTATAGCCTTATACAATCACCGCTGATCACGTCACCACCTAGCACACCTCCAACCATAAACTACTACCAACCTACAGTATGGCCGCCATCTTGGAATTCAGTCATTCTTGAAATAAAATATTATGCAGCTACCACAGATTCCCCCACAACTATGCACAAACACTACTGCTGACGTCATCATCCACTTCTAAGTCACCTCCAACCATAAACTACTTGCGAAACCACTCGAATACGTGGCCCCATGGCCGCCATCTTGAAATTAAAACAAATCCGATCAATATCTACTGAGTTATAAGAAATAGTAATTTTTCCTCCAGAAGAATTGTTTCACTGTATGTCTAATAGTTAGACAACCAACGTGACAGTACAGGCATGCGCCAAAACATGGCATGACAGGATATTCCTCCATTTTCAGCAAGAAAGATGACTCGTCGAGCATCATTTAGAGAGCCACGAGATCAGCAGAAATCCCATTCACGTTAAGTTCTAAGAAATAAGAAATAGAAAATAATAATATGGTCATCAGGCAGGAAAGCAACAAAACGTGTCTTGTTTAAACACGCACACACACACAGAGAGAGAGAGACAGACAGAAAGAGAGAAAAAAGAGAGAAAGAAAGCATGGAAGAAGACGGGGAAAGAGCGAGAAAGAGAACAGAAGGAAAGAGGGAAAGAGAAATAGCGGAAAACATGGAAATAAATTAAATTTTAACATTTAAGGATACACAAGCTGCGTCTATCTCCCCTGCCCCCTCTCTCTGTCTAATGTGCTTTTCTCTTTATGGGCTAAATCTCCCCTTTCTGTAACAACCGTGAACATCATTTTCAGCGCTTTTCCTTGAAGAAAATATTTTGAAATCCAGGGTTGGAATCGAACTATGAACCTTGCGAATTAGAGTCGTAGACGCTAAACACTCAGCTACACAGACCATAACTAATCTTTAGTTAAATCAGCCATTAAAATCGCTACTGAAAGCGAGTTATGCCGTATACCCTCTGATTAATCTTAGACATTAGCGTATACCTTCTGCTAAGATGCATCTACCTTTTACATTCGTTTCGTTTATTTATTTAATTAATTTGCCTGTACCGTTGAGATTACTACGGTCAAATACATTTGGTTCCACTTGATCGGATAAAAATTGTTGACAGTACGAATAGGATATAACTACAGTATATGGATCAGTATATTATTGCTATCTTTTCACTACAATAATACTTCTGTAGAAATGTGCACAATGTATACAGTCAATTTGGGTATCTTTTTACTACAATAGTACTTCTGTAGAAATGTGCACAATGAATACAGTCAATTTGGGTTGATATTTTGTGTGCAGGTCTTGAGTAAGATGAGATTTCACCTATATTTTCAAATGCAAGGTAGAAGTTGGACTTTTTGATATATGGAGTAAGTCTCAGCATACTATACTCAATATATTTACGGGGTCCGTTAGGAAAGTAGTCGGACTGAATGTTTCCCGCCACAACGGGGTGAAGAAGGGGGATCTTACTGCACTGGTTGTGTGTGTGGGTGGGGGGGGGGTCTTAGCTACCAGTCGCCAGTCGTCTACAAGCCTTCCCGGAGTGTAGATCGAGTTGAAGGTGAACCCCTGTCAAGGTGCCGTGTCATGCTCCACAATGAATCGTTTGTTAGAGCATCGGGACGCGGTGAAGTTTTGCGTCAAACTAGGTAAAACTTCGAGTGAGACCCATGACATGATCAAGACTACGTGGGAGTGATACCATGGGTCGATCAAGAGTTTTTTGCGTGGCACAAATTGTTTCGGGAGGAAAGAGAGCAATCGATGATAATATGTCTTTTTGACTGCAAAGGAGTGGTTCACAGAGAGTTTGTGCCGCCTGGTCAGACTGTGAATGCTGCATTTTACGTGGGAGTACTTGAAAGACTCAGAAAACGAGTCGCTCGCGTCCGTCCAGCAATGGCCGGCTCACAGAAGCTCCATCACGACAATGCGCCGAGCCACACCGCCTTTGCTGACATAGACTTCGTGATCAAACATGGCACCACACAGCTTCCACACCCACCCTACAGCCCAGATCTCGCTCCCCCAAACTTCTTTCCCTTCTCCCGACTGAAACTGGTCATGAAAGGACGACACCACGGCCAGATCCCTGCAAACCCAGGCCCGAAGACGGCCCGGCCCAGCCCGGCTGGATCTGTATACTTTGACCGGCCCTACCCGGCCCGGCCCGAATCTCGAGCCGGGCACAAACGGGCCGGGCTGTAAACGGGCCGTCACAAACGGGCCGGGCAGGGCGTAAACGGGCCGGGCAGGGCTTAACCGTCTTGAGAACAACCAAGTCTGATAATTCAATTTAATGTTTCAATATTCAATGGAAAATGACACATGTGTCTTCATAACATTGCAGTTTCTATTTTTCCTTCTCGAATGGGAAAATCGTGTGAAAGGTTACCCAAGGGTTTCTTTCTATATCTCCATTCTGTCTGTCTATTTGTTATCAGTGGTTGTTCTGACCATACATCATGTGGTGGTAATAGTACTAGCATTAGCACTAGTAGTAGTAGTAGTAATAATAATAATAGTAGCAATAATAATAATAGTAGCAATAATAATAATAGTAGTTTTAGCACTATTATTATTAGTAGTAGTAATAGCAGTAGTCACAATGGTAGTAGCAGCAGCAGTAGTAATAATAATAATAGTAGTAGTAGTATTAGCAGTAGTATTAGCAGCAGTAGTGGATGCAGCTTCCAATACAAAATAAACTATTGATAACGTATCACGTGATATAGAT
>JAGDQP010042664.1:0-16476 GCA_022664845.1 Lepisma saccharinum
GAAAGATCGAATGAGCAAAGTTGACGAATAAATGCTTCTTCTGGGTCTTCGGGTGGTAATGTATAGTGGTAGATGGTGAGGAGTGTTGAGAGTGGTGTATTGTTATTGTTCTGTATGTTGTCGTTTTGTTGTGTTTGGATTATGTCGGTAAGTAAAGGATGTTGCGTGTCATAGCGCTGCCTTATGTATTTTAGACGTAGTGTTTCCAGATGATAAAACAGATGAGGAAAATTTATTCTGTCGTAAAGTTCGCGGGTGGGACTGGGTAATTTTACTCTGTAGGCAATGCGAAGGGCGTGTCTTTCTAGGATTTGTAGTTTCTTGTAGATGTCATGGGATGCGTTAATCCAAGCAATAAAACCGTATGTCAACACTGGTCGAAGAAATGCTTTATATGTATTAATAACTGAGCTAACTTTGAGTCCCCATGTTGTTCCGGTCAGTCTTTTAAGGAGATTTAGTCTGTTTCTGGCTTTTGTAATGACGGTCTGCAAGAGTGGGCGCCATGTAAGATGTTTGTCAAAAACGATGCCTAGGTAAGTGACCTGATTTGATGGTTTGATGCGTGCGTGTAGGACAGTGAGATTCAGATTCTCGGGGTTACGTCGAACTCTAGATCTGCATTTTGGGGGGAGAAAGATGATAGTCTGAGTTTTAGTGGATTTTATTGTGAGACCCCATTTACTGCACCACGAGGTGAAGGAGTTGATTGCTTCGTTCATTGTCCTATTGATATGTTGAATTGTGGTACTCAGGGCGAGAAAAGCGGTGTCGTCTGCGTATTGGAAAACTTGTATATTCTGAGGAAGGGGAGGGAGGTCTGCAACGAAAAGTATGTAAAGGAGTGGTGAGAGGGCTGATCCTTGTGGTACACCGCAATGTAGGAAGATGGGATGAGATAGACTATTATTAATGCTGATATAGGCGAGTCGGGAAGAGATGAAGTTGAAAATGAAACGAAGATAAGTGATAGGGAGATGAAAGAACTGTAGTTTGTAAAGAAGTGCTCTATGCCATACTTTGTCAAATGCTTTTTCTAAATCGAAGAGAGGGTTAAACAGGAAGGAAGGGATTTGTTGTAGTGGATAGTTATTTGGTTGGTCAGCCGAAGGAGTTGGTCGGTAATGCTAAAGTTTGGTCGGAAACCGGCTTGATGTAGAGGGAGAAGGTTATGGATTTGTAAATGGTCATGGAGGCGTTTTACAAGGATTTTTTCAAGGGTTTTACTGAGGCATGGGGTTAGCTGTATTGGTCTATAGGAAGAAACGGAATTTGGAGGTTTTTTAGGTTTTAGGAACATTAAGGTTTTCGAGGTTTTCCATTCGGGTGGGATGTAGCCGGTTCGGAGGATGAAGGTATATATTGTGGCGAGAAGATGGAGGAGAACAAGTGGGGATTCCTTGAGATGACGATAGGTGATTTTGTCATGACCCGGAGCGGAGTTTCGTTTGTTACTAATGGCATGGATGATGTCCTCAGGGGTGATGGGAGCTGTCAGTGGGTGGTCAGGAAGTGTGTGATTTTGATTTGGTTGTAGATGAGGAGAAGAGGGGTTAATTCTGTCTGCAGGATTCTGTCGGAATGGATTGAAAGGAACCTGAGGGGTGAAAATTTCTTGTAAATAGTCTGCGAATGCATCGGCTTTTTCTTTGTCAGTATGAAGTGCTTCGTCGTGGTGCAGTAAGGGATAATGTGGTTTGGTGTATTTGCCTGTAAGTGTATTAAAACGTTTCCAGAATTTAGTGGGATGTGTATTGTTAGCTAGATTATTGCAGGTTTTTATCCATTGCCTGAGTTTGTAAGCCTTCAAATAATTCCGTACTGTTCTTTGGAGTTGTCTGTGGAGTCTTAGAGATTCTGGATTACGAGTGCGTTGGTAGTCTCGATATAGTTCTCTTGAACGTTTGATGAAGGGTAAGTATTGTGGTGGTAAGCTAGGTCTGAAATTGTGAACTTTGGTAGTAGGGATGTATTTCTCTGATGCATCTTGGAGTGATGTCGTGATTTGGTCTAGTCTATGATGAAGCTCGGTTTCGCTTTCTGGTGTTGTCAGGGTTGCAACTTGTGATTCTAGGTATTGTCTATAGCTGTTCCAGTCGGCGCGATCAAAGCGTAGCATGATTCTTGGTTGCGTATGGCACGGTCGGTCAGTATGATTTGGAGATTGTACTGAAAGTGTAATCGGTGCATGATCGCTGCCTATTAGATCTAGTACGTCTAAGGTGCATCTATGACTGAGGTTGGTTGAGGTTATGACTACGTCTGGAGTGGTATTGGAACATGGTCTGCTTGGTTTAGGGATGGGGTGCATTGTTCCTGTGGTTTGTAAAGTTATGACTGTGTATGTTTATGTCGGCCATAATTATGTAGGTTCTGAAGTGGTTTGAGATGTAAGTAAAGAATGAGTTGGGAATGGAATGTCCAGGTCTTACATAAATTGTAGCGAGAGCGATATATATCTGTTTATAGTATAAGGTAGTAATGAGGTATTGAGGTAGATTTGGCGTGTTTACAGTGTATTGACAGTAGGCTATTTTTGGCGAAAATCCTATGGCGACACTTCCGTTAGCTCGCTGTGCTGGTATCGTACTATCGAGACGAAGTATAGTGAAACGTGATATTTTGCAAGTGTCCTTTAGTTTTAGATGTGTCTCATTTAGTAAAAATGCATGAGCGTCTTCTTCTAGGAGTAGGTGTTCAAATAACAGTTTATGCGTGAGTATGGATCTGATATTTATAAATAAAAATACTAAAGCCATAATTGTATACAGTTTGTGATGATCTGTACGGTATGGTTTATACTGCTGTTTCGGCACTTGCATGAAAATGAGCGTATGGTCCAGAATATGTAGCGTTAAAAGCGATATGTAAGGTAGTTTTGGCTGCATATTGAATTTGAGCACGGATATGGTGTCTTTGGAAAGAGTGAATGTTTTGCAAGACAACGGTGATGAATGCCAAGAGTTGGTCTATCGTGATTGGTTGGTATACAGAAGTAATGGGAGGCATAGCCGTTGTTTGGGTTTCAGCGGTCCGGATCGGCACTATTAATTCTGGTTTGTCAGGTTGTGCAGGAGGTCTAGCTTTACATTTATAACTTAAGGTTGGATGATTATCATTACAGGTGGTGCATTTGGGTGGCTGTTGCATGTTCGTACAGTTTTTAGTGGGATATGAACCGGAGCAGTAGCCGCACTTGATGTTATTTGTACATTGTGCTGTGGTATGTGCATTGTATAATTGACATTTCTCACATCTTATTGGTAGAGGCGGAGGTGAGTGTGAGGGTTCTACCCTGTATCGTCTTTTGTAGATGTAAGCGCCACGGGTGAGAAGTTCGTCTATAGTTTCTTGGCTGTTAGTCAAAACACGAATCATATACGTTGGGCTTCCCGTTTTGGTTTTAATACGAATACATTTAGCGATCACGTGGCCTTCATCTTTTAATTCTGTCTCTGCGTCTTCGTCTGTGATTGTGGGTTCTACTCCTCGGATGACTACTGATAATGTCGGTGTTTTGCGTGGTGGTGGTGCTTGGCGATTGGAACGGTTTTCTTGTCTTGTCAAGTTTGCTGTTTTTCCGAATATCTCGAAGCTATGTTTATTGTGTATGGTGGTTGCAAAATCAGCGTCGGTAGATTGTATTATGATGCCATTTCTTGTTGGAATGATTCTAACGATTCTGTCGCAATGTACGTATTTTGTGAGTTGCTGGAAGAGGAGTTTTACATTTTGAAATTTCGTATCAAAATTGGTAAGCAAAAATGAAAATATTAGTGTTGTTGTTGCTGCTGCAGATCTTGGAAGCCGTTGAAAATCGCTTTGGTTTGTTGTGTCCATTTGTCTTTCTTCCTCTGATTCATTTATAGTATGAGTCTTTTTGGTAGGTGGTGACTGTGATGTGCTGCGTCCTGAGTGAAGATTAGCCGGTGATCGAGAGCGTGAACGAGATGACTGTTTTTTTTTGCCTTTTCGTCTTGGAATGGCTCCTAATGTAGAATTGCTAGGGGGTCCAGTTATCATTTGCGGAAGTCCTGAGTGTTGACCAATAGTCGCGTCCTTGTCCATTGCAGTGGTCGATGATAATGAAATAATGAAACAATCAAGTTTGGGCCACCCGTTAGGATAGCAGCCCAGGTGTCGAACACTCCTTCCACCTCAGACAAAAAATTGTGATCCCTTGGCTAGATGAGTCTGGTCCACAAGATTTGTTCCGACGTGGCGAGAAGAGACGAAGGATGATGACGTAGGAAGGAAATAAAAAATAACTGGCAATAGTGGTACAAAAACTAGGCTTGTCATCGACTTGCCAGCTCTGAGTGATGTGCTATTTTTTTAATGTATACCCATTCAAAGGGGTACACCCTTTCTTTGGGGAGGGAATTTATTTGGAAGGGGTTTCAACTTTATTTTAGAGGGCCGATTTGGGATTTGGAATTATCTTTATTCATAAATTTTTAAATTAGGGCATCAATTTCATATATGTATATCTTTATTTTTATCACTCTCTGGTTTCCAAGTTCCGCTGTCATCTTGAAATTAGGGCATCAATTTCATATACAGAGCCTTCATCACATCGTGGTTTCCAAGTTCCTATGGCATCTATAGATTTGAGACATTTTCCGATGTGCGACACACAACATATATTTAACACAAACGTTAACAGATTCAACGAAAAATTGAAAGTGACATAGAATATACAAAACAATGGTTAAGAACAAATTTGAAGATGAAAATAATAATAATAAACAATAAACAAGTAATGAGAGATAGAGGATATATTGTAATTTACATATTTACGTGATATATAGGTTTGTAATGATCGAGGTGAAAAATGAATGCAGTGCAATTGACGAGACAAACACGAATAAAGAGTTAGAATGACAAATGCAGGGTTATCTTCTGCTTCGGGGCTGCTCGAAGCTGATGTGTGACAAATGAAACCCTTGTTAGAAACAATAATGAAACACTAGTGCTGTGATGGATACACGTGCGGTGGTAGATGATTTGGGCGATATATGGCTAGTTCTGGTTGAAGAGTGGTCGTTATCGTCGAGGCTATGAGAGTATATCGTAAGTAAGTGCTGTAATGGAGAATAGCTATATTTTGGAGGTGAGTCGTGAATGGCGTCTTGCTGGAATGTATCAAGAAATAGAGGGTTTCCCTCAGCTATTGCTTTGGCGATGTAGTTTGTGCGGAGTTTTTCAAGATATTCGGTAACTCTTGGAAAGTCCATTCGTTGGTACAAGTCAGCAGTTGGTGATGGAAGTTTTATTCTGTAAGCCAATCTCAGGGCATGTCTTTCGGAAATGGAAAGGCGTTCATACAAGTTATTTGGAGCAGCGATCCAACTGGTGTGGCCATATGTTAATGCTGGGCGTATGAAAACTTTGTAAGTTTTAATAAGTGTAGGGGTATGTAAGCCCCAGGACGTGCCAACCAATCGTTTTAGCAAATTGAGTCGTTGTGTAGCCTGTTTGCGAATTTTATTCATGTGCGGCTTCCAAGTGAGTTTAGAATCGAAGATGATCCCTAAATATGTTGCTTGTGAATGATGTCTAACTGGTATGTCGTTGACCGTGATATGAAACAGATTGGGGTTTCGGCGGATACGAGAGCGACAGCGAGGTGGTAGAATGATGAGCGCTTGTGTTTTCTGAGCGTTAATAGTTAGTTTCCACTTTGTGCACCAATTAGTGAAAGCATTTACAGCAGGTTGTAACGTGGTGTTGATTGCATGAATGGTGTTTACAGTGGTGAGAAATGCTGTATCATCAGCATACTGATAGAGCGAGATCTGCGGTGGAAGTTGAGGCATGTCTGAAACATACATGATATATAGGAGCGGTGAAAGAACAGAACCCTGCGAGACACCACAATGGAGAAAGATAGGATGAGAGAGAGTAGAGTAGATGTTGATGTACGTAAGTCTTGTAGATAAGAATGAGGAGATGAGACGAATGTACGAGTCAGGAAGATGAAAGGAATGAAGCTTGTAGATGAGACCAGCGTGCCAAACTCTATCAAAAGCTTTCTCCAAATCAAAAAGCAGAAGGCAGGAAGGTTTAGAAGTATTGTAATGGTTGGTGATGGCATTTGATAGTCAGAAGTAGTTGATCTAGTGTGCTTATTTGGGGACGGAAGCCTGCTTGATGAATAGGTAATAATTGGTGTTCGTTGAGATGTTCATGAAGCCGGTGGACAAGGATTTTTCGAAGACTTTACTGAAACAGGACGTGAGCTGGATAGGGCGATAAGATGAGAGGTTGCTAGGAGGTTTGTTTGGTTTTATTAAAAGAAGTGTTTTTGAGACTTTCCAGTGTTGAGGATAATAACCTGTACGGAGTATGAAATTGTATATAGTTGCCAATAATGTGTGAACTATGAGAGGAGATGATTTGATAAGTTTGTAGGTTATATTGTCAAATCCTGGAGTTGTATTTCGTTTCGAATGAATGACTGATTGGATTTCATGAGCTGTGATGGGTGTTGTAAGAGGTGTATCTTCGAGTTCGTGGTGAGTGCTGAGTTGTAGGTAAGGCGGTTGATTAGAGTATAGATGCTCAATTCTATTGTGGAGTGCTGTGCGGTACAGAGTGATGGTTGGTGTGAAGATAGTTTGGAAGAAATCTGCGAAAGCGTCAGCCTTTTCTTTGTCAGTTGTTAGAGGTTGGTCATCGGATATGAGAGGATACGTTGTACGCTGATATTTGCCTGTTAATTGGTGAAATTTTGTCCAGAACTTTGTTGGATGACTTTGTGTTGAAAGATGATTGCATGTTTTGATCCATCTGCGTCGTTTGTAAGCGTCAAGGTAAATTGAAATCATGCGGTTCCAGCGTCTATGCTGTCTTAATGATTCTGCATTTTGGGTGTGTACGTAGTCCCGGAATGCTCTGCGAGATGCTGAAATGATAGGCAAGTATTGTGGTGGTACTATTGGCTTATGAGGTTGTCGTGTCTTAAGTGGAATGTTATTTTTTTGTAGCTTGGTCTATGGCGGAAGTGAGGTGATCAGTGATATCGTAAAGGTCTTGTTCTGTTTCTGGATCTCTAGGCTCTTGTAGTGATTTTGCAATGTCTGCTTGATATGATGCCCAGTCGGCGTTAGTGTAGTCAAAATGCTTGATGATTCGTTTATCTTCTTTGTTGATGTTTGGTGCTGCTATGTCCAAAAGAATGGGTGCATGGTCGCTACCGCTATTTTTCTGATTGAATTATATCCATATTTTTCTTACTAAAAATGTTTCTACACGTGGCAGACAGATTTTTGTTCTCCCATGTGAAATTAAAATCAGAGTTAAATACTATCTGAACAGTTAATTACCATTATCTTTTCATAATTAATAAATATTTTAAATAACTCATCCCATCTTTATTTAATATGTTCTTTTGTTTGAATCGTACTAAAAATTGCTGTGCCATCTATTGTTCATTTTTTCAAACTTGAAGAAGGATAGAAAAATATTGCTTGATCCTTTAGGCAGAAAGAGCTGTCACATAATAATATAATTTATTTGTATCTTAACGCTTTAAAATATGTGATAGAGCAAACTTCAGATACAACTAGCAGTAAACTAATAAATCAGGCTTAGGCTTTATGACTAGACTTTTATATGATTTCCTAAGAATTAACACTAAAATTAAGCATATTATTGAAAGTTCAAAGTAAAACATATGGCGAAACTTTACCGAAAATTAAATATATTGTACTTAATACTCTAAAGTTCTGAAACTAGAAAGTGTATAAAAGGATTTAGTGGAACACATAAAAAAGTTAATCTGAATTGAATGACACATGCTTTTATCCGATGTAGGAACTATGCTGTAGGAATACTTTAAAGATCTGAAAATGTAAACTGTATAAAACGGGGAAACAGAAGAAATAAAAGTCATTCTGAATTAATATATACAATAATAAGCTAACAGAAGAAATAAAAAACCTATTGTATATTGAAGACGTCATCTTTCTATTCAAGTTAGGAACTTTTTATCTTCTATAAGATGGTTCCCTTTCCCTTAAATACCACGGTGGTAATAGCTTACGTATAAAGCAACTCTAAGAAAATTAAAGAATACACTTGCGGCGGAGGTTTTAATTCTATAGATATAAGCTAAGAAATGTATATTTCACATACATACACATATATACATAGATATACACACATATTAAGAGATACATAAATATATACACACACAGAGACATAAATAGAGAAAAGATACACACACACACACACGTGTGCACAAAAAGATATACCTTAATATAAAGTCATACACATGCATAGAAACACAGACATATAGAGAAAATTTTAATATATTTTTTATAGTACTTTTTCTATAACTTTTCATATGTAAAAAATTAAAACCTCCGCCGCGAGTGTATTCTTTAATTTTCTTAGAGTTGCTTTATACGTAAGCTATTACCACCGTGGTATTTAAGGGAAAGAGAATAATCTTATAGAAGATAAAAAGTTCCTAACTTGAATAGAAAGATGACGTCTTCAATATACAATAGGTTTTTTTATTTCTTCTATTAGCTTATTTTTGTATATATTAATTCAGAATAACTTTTATTTCTTCTGTTTCCCCGTTTTATACAGTTTACGACCTAGCGTTGCCCCTAGGTCAAGAAGATTTTCACTCATTTGTCCCCATTGTTGACAACGTGTTGTGGTGTGCAATGCACTTCATCTCCATACTTTCATCTCATCATCGCCTGTTCCCACAAAATATGGTTATAAGTAAAATACTTATAACATTCCTGATTTAAAAGTGAAATAAATAAAAGATAAATAAAATAATTTAACCTCTCCTAGACCATCTCCCACTATGCAGACATCCTAATATCCCTACAAATCCCTTCCCTATGGCAAGGGTGTAACCCTTGGGTGGGTGCTCGTCACATCGGTGGCTAGCAAAACGCGAAAGAAAAATAATAGCGGTCATAAAAAATCACACGTATTGAGAACAAACAGATCCGTCAAACACAACCACCTCGCAAACCACCAACATTATCTGTTGTTATCCATGGCGTGGCTCCAGATGTAACAGACGATGAGGCAGAATTAGAATTAAAACAAGAGGGACACTCCATAGTAAAATTCATCAAAATTAAAACCAGACAGGGAGAACCAACTTACATGATACAAGTCCTAACAAACAACCAAGAAACAATAGACGATCTGCTGATAAACGGTGCTTATATATACAAGAGACGATACAGGGTAGAGCCCTCTCACTCACCTCCTCCGATGCCCATACGATGCGAGAAATGTCAGTTATACAATGCACATCCTACAGCTAAATGTCCAAATGATATTAAATGTGGATTATGTACTGGTTCTCATAACACGAAATCCTGTCCGAATTTGCAACAACCACCGAAATGCAACACTTGCAGTCAACCACATCTAACTTTCAGTTATAAATGTAAAGCCAGACCTGCAGCGGAACAAAGTAAACCTGAGTTCATAGTCCCAATCCAAACACCAGAAACTAAACAGCATCAGGAGACAACCATTACTTCAGTATTTCAACCCATAACAATAGATCAACTGCTCTCATTCATAACAGTGACTCTACAGAACCTTCATCCTTTTCAGCGACAAAACGTCTTACAACAGATACAATATGCAGCCAAAAAAACACTTCACGTTAACTTCAATGCCACGTATTCAGGCCCTTATGCACACTTTCATGCCTATGCTCTTGAGACAGAAGTCTAAAACCATACCATCTACAATCTCATTTTCAGTATTTCTTATGGCTCTTACGTTTATCTTCATGAATATACGCTCACTTCAAGCCCATAAACATCTATTTGAAAAACTTTTATTAGAAGAACATGCTCACGCATTTCTGCTGAACGAAACATATCTAAAATCATCAATGTCATGTAAAATTCCACGCTATTCATTACTCCGGCAAGATAGTCAAATTCCTGCTCAAAGAGCTAACGGCGGTACGGCCATAGGTTTCTCACCTTCACTAGCCTACAGACAATACAAGCCACAACTTCAAAACCTACCTGAATATATTATCGCCACTCTCTACTACCATCACAACTACATAACTTTGGCCACCATCTATGTTCGCCCAGGGCACCCTATACCAAGGAGTTTCTTCGCCTACATTTCTAATAACTTCAGGAACTTCATTATAATGGTCGATATAAATATTGACAGCCGTTCAGACAGAGAAAAAACTGACTTCCATGACTATATAGAATATCAAACAAACGGAACAGTTCATCAACTCACAAAACCTACTCGACCCATTTCAAACACAACACCAGATATAGTAATTACCTCTACCAGTCTTTTAAACCGTTGCACCGTCGAAGTTCTAGACCTTCTTGGAAGTGACCATACTCCTATCAAACTCACTTTACAACAACGCCACCAGCCAATACAACAAACGAACTTGACACGCCGAGAAGTTCTTAGATTCGACCAGGCTAATTGGAATGGGTATCGAGAACATATTCAAAGTAACGTTCAGCATCTGACACCACCGACAAATGAAAACGAACTGTATACAACCACAGAACATACAGTATCTCCAACACCATAAAAGAAGCATCAAATCATTACATACCTAGCAGAATCATAAACCCTTACCGTCCGAAATTACCTCCTCAATACCTACCCATAATCCAACGATCCCGACAATTTTACCGTGACTATCAACGAACACCAAACCCTGAATCACTCCGCCTCCACCGCCAACTTCAACGAACAGCTCGCAACTATATTAAAGCATACAAACTAAGACAATGGACAAAAACCTGTAACACCTTAGCAAGCACTTACCATCCTACAAAATACTGGAAGCGGTTGAATAATCTCACGGGCAAATACAGCAAACCGACCTACCCTCTCCTTCATCAAGACCAAGCTTTACCTACAGACAAAGAGAAAGCAGACACATTCGCTGATTATTTACAAACCATTTTTACTCCGACACTCCCCATTAATCCATTACATCATCCTGCAGACCGACTAAATCTACAATCACCGCATTTACAACCAAACCACGATCATCCCATACCAGATCACCCACTTACAGCACCAATCACAGCAGACGAAATCACAGACATCCTTGCAAATAAATGACAATTAGCTCCCGGCATGGACACCATTTCATACAGACACCTCAAAGAATCACCACTCATTCTTCTTCAGCTATTAGCCTCTATCTATACATTCATTCTTAGAACAGGGTACATCCCTCTCCACTGGAAAACATCCAAAACTCTCATGTTTCTTAAACCGAACAAACCCCCTCAAGCCGTATCTTCCTACAGACCCCATACAACGTACCTCTACCTTCAGCAAAATCCTTGAAAAAGTTCTTGTCAACCGCCTTCACCTACACCTAGATCAACATAACCTCCTTCCACTACACCAAGCCGGTTTCCGTCCTTTTTTCAGTATTAACAGCCAACTCCTTCGCCTTACTAACATGATCACTAATCACTTCAACACTTCATATCCATCATGTCTGGTTCTGTTCGATTTAGAAAAAGCATTCGACAAAGTCTGGCATAAAGCACTCATTCACAAACTTCGCTCATTTCAACTATCTATTACCTATCTACGATTTATCTTCAACTTCCTCACTAACCGTTTAGCATACGTATCAATAAATTCAGAACTATCCCATCCTATCTTCCTACACTGTGCAGTACCACAAGGCTCAGCCCTCTCCCCTCTCCTGTACTTACTTTTCGTTGCAGACTTACACCCTTACCAGAAAATATACACATCTTTCAATACGCTGATGACACCGCGTTCTTAGCTATAAGTAAGACTATTCAACATATCAATCGCACAATGAATGGCGCCATTAACATCTACACATCATGGTGCTGTCAGTGGGGACTTACTATAAATTCTAACAAGACTCAAGCCATCATCTTTCTACCCCCAAAATATAGATCCCGCATACAACGAAATCCATCTCGTCTCGAACTCAAAGTCCTACATGAATCAATCCGACCTTCCAAACAAGTTACCTATCTTGGATTAATATTTGACCATCATCTCAGCTGGCGCCCCCATCTTTAGAAGATCATTACAAAAGCTAAAAACCGACTTAACCTTCTTAAAAGACTGACTGGAACAAGCTGGGGACTGAAACCAAACACAGTAATCAACACTTACAAAGTTTTCCTGAGACCTGTGTTAACATACGGATTTACAGCCTGGATCGCAGCCGACCACCCAATATACAAGAAACTACAAATCCTCGAACGCCATGCCCTGAGAACCGCTCTCCGCATAAAACTACCAAGTCCGACACCAGAGTTGTACGAAAGAATTACATTTCCCCATATATTATTACACCTCGAAACACTCCGAACCAAGTACATTACAAAGACAATGGAAACACAGCACTCATTATTCCAAGACATACTTGAATCACATGATCACAACAACACAAACGCCAAACATAAACATTCACCGCTATCATTACTATTCACTTTCTATCACTACACATTGCCACCTAACCATCCAGACTCTGACATCATCACAGCATATCGTTCGCAAGCCACCCCTCACTATATCGCACCCTCATCAATTGCAATGTAACCCATTAGTGTATTAACAGGGCTTCATCTGTCTACATTAAGCCTAGAGTCGACCCTGGGCAGAAGAATCATGATTACATTCGTCTTAATTGTTGCCAAAGTGTTGTGATATTGAAATAGCACCTCACCTCCATCATCCATAACATTATCAAGATTATTCCTCACCTAAAATATGTTTATGAGCAAAGCTCATGAAGAGCAAAACATTTAGATGATATGTTATACTAAAGAATTAACAAAATAAAGTAAAAACAATTAGCCCATCAAATTTTTCCAATTCCAACCCTTTTCATCCAACTTCCCATCCCAAATAGAGAGTGTAGCTCTCTGGGGGTGCTAGATACAGGTAGCAAAAAAAAGAATAGCGCCATTACAGTACTCCATTTTAGGACGTAACCGCAGCCATCGCAGTAGCATCGAAACGTGTACTAGATCACCGTCAAGCAACCATTCAGACATTCATCACCACCGCCGAAGAAAACTCACACTCTCAGTGATTCGGAATTAGACGCACAACAGATGGATATAGCAGACAGAAATCAGTTTCCAGATCTACCATCACGTTCAGCCTCAAAGACTCACTCATTTTTGCTATCGAACTTTGACGCTAAGTTTCAAAATCCAAAAATCTTGTTACAGTTTCTCAAATATGTTCCACGTGAGAGTATCTCAAGACTCATACCAACAAAGAACGGGATAATCATACATACAATAGATGCCAATCTTGCCACAACTATAAGAAGTAAGTACAGTTTTGAGATCTTCGGGAACAATGCGAAAATGTCCAGCCTGGAACACAAACCTATAAGACAAACACCTCCACCTCGCAGACCTTCTACTTTATCCGTAGTCATACGTGGTATCGAACCTCTGTGACAGATACAGAAGCCGAAGATGAACTCAAACTTGAGGGGCATTCCATACAGAAATGCATACGCATAAAAACTAAACAGGGCGGTTCAACTTATATGATCCGTGTTCTTACTAACAGCCAAGAGACAATAGATGATCTTCTGGCAAACGGGGCATTCATATACAAGAAACGATATCGGGTAGAACCCTCACATACCACTCCTCCAATGCCAGTCAGATGCGAAAAATGTCAACTTTACAATCTACACCCTACATCCAAATCCCCCAATAACATGAAATGCGGATATTGTTCTGGCCCACATACTACAAAATCATGCACCAACCTACAACAACCACCAAAATGCAACACTTGTAAAGAAGCACATCCGACGTTTAGCTACAGATGCAAAGCACGACCGGCCGCAGAGCCAAGCAAACCAGAACTCATAGTACCGATCAGAGCAACAACAACTCAACCGCCAGACACACCCATCATAAGATCTGTATATCAACCAATCACAATTGATCAACTACTCACTTTCATTACTGTAGCACTTCAAACCAATCATCCATTTCAAAGACAGAATGTACTTCAACAGATCCAATATGCTGCTCGTACAACTTTGCACGTAAACTTCAATGCCACATACTCAGGCCCGTATGTACACTGTTATGCAGCAACGCTTGAAACGGAATTATAAACCTCCATCAAACTTCGATCAAATAATCTCTTCTTTGGCCCTTACGTTCTTATTTCTGAACATTCGTTCACTTCAACAGCATAAAATACTCTTTGAATAACTTCTGCTCGAAGATCGTATTCATGCATTTCTCCTGAATGAAACTCACCTCAAACCAACCACTTCATGTAAAATACCTGGCTACACACTAATAAGACAAGACAATCAACTAGCAACCTAAAGGGCCAGTGGTGGCACCGCAATTGGTTTCTCTCCCCATATCGCTTATTGCCAATACTTACAAGTACCCGAACATCTTATAATCACACTATATTTTCCTCAGTTTTACGTTACAATAGCCACCATTTTCGTTCGCCCTGGACATCCTATACCAACCAACTTTTTTGCATACGTTTCCAACACTTTCAGTAACTATCTCATTATGGCTGACATCAACATTCACAGTCGCTCTGACAGGGAGAAAACAGATTTTCAAGATTTTATTGAATATCAAACAGTTGGCACTATACATCGACTGCCTAAACCTACTCGCCCGATATCAAATACCACTCCTGATATTGCCATAACTTCTACTCATTTTCTCAATAGGTGCACAACAGACGTATTAGATCTTCTCGGCAGCGACCATGCCCCTATTATACTATCCCTTCAAATTCGACATCAACCCAACATCCCACGAACTACTCGTCCCTGTCAAATTATTCGATTTGATAAAGCAAACTGGACGGAATACAGGCATTACATCCAACTTCACACAGAACATATAGAACCCCCAACAACAGAGACAGAGCTATATGAATCGGTCGACACCTTCACCAATACAATCAAACAGGCTTCCGAAAACCATATACCAAAAACCACCCTATACCCACATAGACCTAACCTTCCGCCTCAGTATCTACCAATGATTCAAAGATCCTACAATTTCTACCGAGACTACCAAAGAACCGGCAAATCTGAATCACTTCGTTTACATCGTCAACTCCAGCGGACAGTCCATAATTACATAAAAGCATACAAACTAAGACAATGGGTTCGAACATGCAACAAATTAGCGGATACTGCGCACCCTACTAAATATTGGAAAAAATTCAACCAGCTTAATTGGAAATATTCCAAAACAACCAAGCTCTACATACAGACACCGATAAACAGACGCATTTGTTGACTACTTAAAGACATTTTCACACCATAACCACCTTTCAATCCATTTCGAAGACATCCTGCAGACAGATTAAATATAGACTCTCTACATCTACAACCCGACACTAATCATCAACTCCCAGATCACCCACTTACTGCACCTATCACCCTAGAAGAAAGTAATAGAGACAATAGCACACAAACGAACTACCGCACCCGGCATTGACACTATCACATACCGTCATCTTAAAGAAGCACCCATTACTCTCCTAACGCTATTAGCCACAATCTACACATTCATCCTTTGCACTGCCTTCTTTCCACTCCCATGGAAAACTTCAAAAACTCTTATGTTTCCCAAACCTGACAAACCACTCCACAACTTATCTTCATACCCACACAACTCACCTCTGCCCTTAGCAAGACCTTAGAAAAAATCCTACTTAAACGACTTCACTTCCATCTAGATCAACATAATCTTTTACCAATATATCAAGCAGGCTTCCGTCTTCACTTTAGTATCAATGACCAACTTCTCCGTCTCATCAATACCATAACAAACCATTATAATACCTTTCGTCCTTGATGCCTAATTCTTTTCGATCTCGAAAAAGCATTTGACAAAATCTAGCATCAGGCCCTTCTACACAAACTTTACAACTTTCGTCTTCCCATCACCTATATCCGACTCATTTTACATTTTCTAACAAATCGAATCGCATATATCACAATCAACTCCAGCATGTCCCACCCTATCTTCTTACATTGTGGTGTACCACAAGGTTCCGCACTGTCTCCACTTTTATATCTTTTGTTCGTTGCAGACTTCCCACAGCTACCGCCTAATATACATATCTTTCAATATGCTGACGATACAGCTTTCCTAGCCCTAAGTAAAACCATTCAAAACATCAATAAGACTCTGACTGAAGCTATTCAAATTTTTTTATCCTGGTGCAGTCAGTGGGGACTCACCATTAACTCATCCAAAACTCAAGCCATAGTCTTCATACCACCAAAACACCGCTCCCGTATCCACTGAAACCCTTCTCATCTCAACTTCAAAATTCAAAACGAAACCATAAAACCTTCAACAACTGTCACCTATCTTGGCTTCGTAATCGTTCATCATTTAACGGAGAGACCATACCTACAGAAAATTGTCACCAAAGCCAAAAACCGCCTCA